>OMKI01057540.1:9751-21935 GCA_900302315.1 Phycis blennoides | reverse complement strand
GCTTATTCGAATGATTTTGTCCCACATTCAGAACCAGTCTAGCTGCCCTCTTGCGGTAAGATTGGGCCCTATGTTTTAGTTCGAAAATAAATTACAATGAATTAAATGACACATTTACAACGTATGAACCATGAACAAAATGATTTGATTGTGAATAAAAGAGATCCCTTAACCAAATGCTATATATATATATTACGGTTGTCCATAATAAATAGTTATGCACAGTGGCCTTTACATGGGAAGGTTTCATTTAGATTATTACATTGTACAATTAACTTTAATAAACATGTGTGTTTGATTGTGGACACAGGTGAGGTTACCCATTAACAAAATACAATTTAACACAATTGGAATCGCATGGGAAGGTTTCGTTTCGGCTAAAGCGCATGCCGGTCGGAGCGTTTTCATTGGACGGAGCGGCTCGAGTTCAACTGAAAGGGGCGTGAACTTTGAGTTAGCATTGCTAGCCACTGCAAAAGCATCTGTGTGAGCAACATCGTTTTCGTCGCCGTCCAGGATATACTATTAGATGTTTTTTTTGTTAGACGCAGTTTGTGTCTTTAACATATGCTGATGGCTATCTAGCTGATGGACTCGGGTATTTAGTTGGCGGATTGTTAATAAGGCCTTTGGACATGGCATTGTGGCTACCACATAGCCTCTTCCAGCTAGCGAGCTGAGTGGCCTAGAGAAGACTTGCTCTAGAGTAGCATAGTGTTAGCTTCCCTCAGCTAATGCACAGTGGGCTGTAGCAACGCTAACAAACTAACAACGTCGTTCAGTTTAGTTTTTTTTTAACCTTTGCTATTCATAAGGACACTTTACGTCGCCTACTTCACTGGTTAGTTGAGCTCACTTGAAGTGTTAGCATGCAAACGTCGTGCCATAAGTTACCTCGTCAATCGATGCTGTTCTGCTCACACCGACTAACGGATCGCTAGCTAACTCTTTGCCGGGCATTGTGCGTTGTGTTGCTAGAGCATGCTAACCAGTACCAGGAAAGTTGTTACCTGCTCATAACGTTAACAGCCAGGTTAGAATTGGGCAGGTGCGCTAGTTGTGTTTTAAACACTTGGCGTTTGAGAGAACGTGTGGTCGTTAACATACCGCATGCATGGCCATTACAATGTAACGCAACACAGGGCCTGGTGAATTGGGCCATGTTTACAGCTACTGGGGTGTTTGCCTGTCTATAACGTCTGCTCATTAGTTAATTGAACTCTAAAACTTTGTAAATGTTCAACCGACAGCCCTCTAGCGTTAGCATTAGTTTAGTTGGATTAGTGTTTACACTATCAAGATGAACAACCCTGCAGTTATGCCACAAGAAAAGATGGAGATGGATCTTGAAATCCCAAATTCACTTCTCCAAACTGATGGACATTTGAGAAGATCTAACAGTGCACCCATGATAAATGGCCTAAGGTCTTTATTTTTTCACTTGGACCTATGTGCTCATTATATCATGTCAAAATGACTGATCTTTTATTTTGAACCAATTCAGTTTTGAAAGCTAATTTTACAAGTTTCAATGAATGAATGGGAGCCTTCTGTATTTGATCATATGCATGTTATGGCATTGTTGGTCATCTGTATATATTGTCATCATTGCAGTGATACTTGTCAAGTGTTCCAGCGAGAGGTTCTGCGCAGCAGGAGAAACAGCACAACTGTTGTTAACCGGCCCAATATGGTATTAAAAATGCTTTTACTAAGCACACATAGGCACTTAATCGACGTTCTTTGTTATGTTTTTAATTCAATCAATCCCTACAATCTCCATTTGCAGGTTCCATCGTCACCCATTCGAGTGCCCAGCACCAGACTTCATCAGATAAAACAAGTGAGGACTCCTGTCATGAGCATAAAGTCTAAAACACGTTGTTATATTTTGAATTTGTTTGACTGGCTTTTACACCTCAACAATGGGACACATTTTACATTTTATCCACATTTGGCTGATGCATACGTGGATAACATGCTGCCATGTCAAGCACCTATTCCTTAAGCCTAATCCACAATGTATGGATATCCGTTGATTATGCAATGCTTTCTTTTGCAGGAGGAGGGTGTAGACGTAATGAACAGGGAGACTGCTCACGAGAGGCAAGTCATTTTGTGGATTATTTCATGGGGGTTGTTTTGTATGTATTCAATGTTTGTTGTGGAGGGAATGGCTGCTTTGCCAAGCTCCAACCTCATGCTCTGCCTGTGTTCTGCAGGGAAGTGCAAGCAGCCATGCAGATGAGCCAGTCCTGGGACGAAAGCCTCAATCTGGTAAAGTACCCACTTAATAACTTCCATACAGCCATGCACACTCAGATTGATGAAGACAGGGGTGATATCTAACGATGCATGTTATGACCTTTGGTCACGGTTGGCCATTCTCTTTCATTGTAGAGTTTGGCCACAGATAAACATGCTAGATTAAGATCTTGGAGTTATCAGGGCCACCAGTCTCTCGAGGACAGCCTGAGTCGGTAGTATAATACTCCAACATGTTAAGTCCTTAGGATGATGTGATGTTGTAAATTAAATGGGAAGACCCTAGTTAAATCTCGCAAACGGCTCGGTAATGAAAGCTTACGAAGCTATGTGTGCCCGTGCTGGCGAGTGACCAGCCAAACGTATTGGACCTGCTTCCAACCTATTCCTTCACCTTCCTCCAGAGCGAGGAGAACTCTGCGTCGTCGTCTCCAAAGAGGATCGACTTTGTGCCCGTCTCCCCCGCCCCATCCCCGACCAGAGGGATCGGCAAGAAGGTGCAGCTCCCTGCTCTTTGTCATGCTGACGTCCCCTTTCTTATGTTGATGCTCTCCTCATGTTGCCGGTGGAGCCCATGACTGCTTGACTGATTTTAATTTCATTAAGACGCTAACCGGTGTCTCTCTCTGTTTTTGTTGTTTGTTTGTTTGTGTTGTTGCGAGCAGCAGTGTTTCTCTCCCTCATTACAAAGTCTGGTGAGCAGTAATGGCCTGACTCCCAGCCCCATCCCCAGCCCCACCAGGCGCTTCAGGTGAGCAACACATGGTCTTTTACCCAAAGTGACTGGCTGTGAAATCAGATGCAGGTTGTTAAGGAGCAGGTAGAGGTTGAGGCTTCTGTCCTTTTTTTAGGCTGAGATCCCAGACACCCTTGCTTAGACTACCTGGCCCCAGGTGCATGTAGCCCAGTTATTCTTATTATTCAATGCCCAAGGCATTGGTAAGTTGACACTCTTAATTTTGACAGGCCAGCATTAAGTTGACTATGAGGTTTCTAATTGCACAGCATGATGCTACTCGAGTTACAAAGGACTGCATGAGTTGTAGTAGGATCTTGATGTTTTGCAAGGCTGTGCATTCACTCTGCATGTTGTGACCTGTAGTCACGGTTGGCCATTCTCTTGACGGTAGAGTTTGGTCACGTACAAACATGCTAGATTAAGATCTTGGAGTTATCAGGGCCACCAGTCTCTCGAGGACAGACTGAGCAGGTAGTATAATACTCCAACACGATGCATCATTTGCACCTTTTTGTACCAGTTGATAACCATATGATGTTAACATTGTATTTCTGCAGTGCGTGTCAAAAGTATTTGGTAATTATTCAAACATGGCTTTTATGAGTTGGATTGATATCGGCAGATAGCACAGTGAATACATACACTTGGAGGCATGGCATTTATTTTTTTATGCAGATAATTAAAACTGACAAGTGACTGTCAAGTGACCTGCCTTGTGCTGCCTCACTATGCAGAAGTGTGAAATTCAATTGTGATTTTTAAATGCTCTGCCTATATAAATTGTATCTATACATCCTGTGCTTAGCCGACGCAGTCAAAGTCCCATCAACTGCATCAGAGCCAGCATACTGGGGCCAATCAAACGCAAAGGTATGGTTTCATTGCATGGTCCAAAAATGCTGTTTGTGACATGCCTTTGGTTTCCGGGAAAAGTGATTGAAGTGAAGTCAGACATGGATGTATTTTTTTTTAACACAATTTGAAAGGTACCCCCTTTTCAAATTAAAGTGTCAAAGTATCATATTTCAATATATCATATTTCATCAGTAGTTTCCTCCACTCTTAACTTGAATGACGACATTGCATGACAACTGTGTACTGAATGTCAACAGATTTTGTTTCAATAACCCTTTTGAATGTGTTTGTTTTGAAGGGGAGGTGGACATGGAGAGCCAACCTAAAAGGCTCTTTCAGGGGACTACCACCATGTTTTCAACAGATGCATCCCACCTGTCGGATGTCAGTTCTTGGTAAGGCGTTCATACCCAAATCAGTATAGCCTTAGATGCTCTCCTTCCCGTGTTCATGTTGACTTGAAGATGTTTTTACAACGTTTTGGCCTGACAAAATTAGCCTCTAAACAAATTATATTTGATTTGATTTAATCCACCAAGATAATTAGGACCCACAGCATAAATTGGCATCCATCCTTGGGCATGTTTACAGTGTGTGATGTTGTATGTGTTCCATTTGAGGCATTTTATGTACTTATGCACACTTGTGTACATGATTGCCGCAATTTCTGGGTTGCATCTTCACGCTCGGAATTGGTTTGCTTTGGACAAAAGCTTCAGTCGCGTTGACGTTGCTTTCTTTCAGCCCCAGCCCGGAGCTACTGGACGGCAGCCTCAGCAGTGTGTGTTCTTCCACTGGATCGCCTGGCAAGATGGAGGGAGTCTCGCCTTCCTCCAGCAATTCTCCCTTCACATCCCTCCAGGACCTGTCTCCCAAGTGAACGAGGGGACTCGCAAGAGACACTAGAGTAGGACAAAGAGACACTAGAGTAGGATAAAGATAAAGTGGTAAAACAAAGGTCTCCCTCTGAGGAGGGGGGGACGAATCGTGTGTTTCCTTCTCGGACCCTCCGCTCCTCCTTCGCCTAGCTTTAGTTTAAGTGGATTTTCTCCATGTTTTGCTTTTGTGAAGCTGGCTGTTTGGCTTCAGGATGGAGGGTCCCGGTATGTCTGAAAGGAAACTAAAGCCATGGTTGTGTGCTTTGCTCGTAGAGACACAGGTGGGGCTGCTATGGCGGGGGAATGGGGAAGACGTAATGGGCACCAGCTGCTAGTTGTGACGTGTGTTTTTAATGGTGCATCGCCCCATAGTGATACTGTGTTTCCATGTCTATACTGCCAATGTATCCGCTGGTTTTCTCCCACGAGAGAGAGACGTTAAGCACTGGACAAAAAAATGACTATTTGGATGTGTAGAATGCCCTGTTTGTGCTGGAAAACGTTGTTCACAGGCCTTTTGTCTGTACAGTCTGCAGGTTTTGTATGAAAGGATTTAACTTATTTTTGTTCCTCTTGCTTTATTGTACGTATGTGTATATATTAACCATGTCTAATATAGTTTTAATTTAGTTATTGGCTGTGAGGTTGAACACAAAGGCACAGGCCATCCAACAGCAGCATCAAATTCTTGGCCGACGATCTGAGGATGAAGAGGCATAATGAAGCGTCCTTCGTTACCATTTTACTGTATTGGAAGTTGTCTGTAACAGAAGTTTTCAGTTCCCTGTACTTTATCATTTTCTTTATGGCATAGGCTATAAACTGTGTTGAGATTTCCATGCCAGCTTGTCTAACTTGCTGCAACTTTAATTGCCTACTGTTTGGGCAAAAGACTTAACATGGCAGATGATCAGACTGAATCGGAGAATGCTCTGTGTTATTGGGATTGAAACTTTGAAGGCTGCTCTGTTGCTGTTTATACATTATTGTATGCTGAGTAAAATGTATGTGCATACGATTTCCTCCTCAGATACTGGCACAAACGTTTTAGGGAAAAAATATATTGACTATAAAGGCTTTTTGTTTTTGTTTTTCCTGTTTCTGCTTTGGTCATTTTGAAAAAGAGCTTTGATGCAGAACATGTTCCTGCAGTGATGTTTCAGTTCTATGTGAACCGTATGTGGGGATGTTCTAAAATAAACCCATTTATTCTTGTTCAAATGGAGAAGTACTGTTTGTAAGTCATTTAGGCCTTTATTTTGCACCTGAACTTGCTTTCAGATTGATTCCTTGATTAAGGCAAAGTTGATGCACATTTCTGACCCTTGTGGACCTTTTAACTTTTAATCTAAGTAAGGAGGGGATTGTACATTTGCCTTTAGTTTAAGAAAGTGGTTTTATATGCTGATTGTCTGCCTCCTTTATACAAATAACAATCATATCTTGCTCTGCTGTCCATATTGGTGTCGTTTATTTACACTAGTTCTGGTATTCTATTTGCACCCATGGATATTAAGTGTCCTTAAATTTGATTTATAAATGCAGATGGCTATAATCACAATTGATGGCTGAGTGATTATAGCAATCGATTTGTATGCAGTTTCTTGGAATATCCTGCACTACTAAGACAAGTAGAACTTGTTACCACAAGTATAAGTCATCTGGGACACTACAACTCCAAACATCAACTAACTCACCGGGGAATTTAGGGTAAGAAGGTCCATCTCTGAAATGATCGATCATCTTATAATGAATGATGGTCTTATAAGAAAAAGTCATGTGGTGTTAATGAGCCCAGTAGGAGTGTCTGATAGAGCTTAATATCTCCTGACCTGTAGACAATATGTAGAAAGACATGTTGAGACTTATTCAACATTTAATGAAGAATCCAGTACAACATATGAACTGTATGTCATTAAAAAAAATCCTTTGGTGACATGTTAAAACAGTATATGGTGGCAAAGGAAGTACAGACACAGGGAATATAACGTTAGTACACATCAGTAATGCAATGCCCCTTATCTTACTTCACCAGCCATTAACAGGGCCCAAAGCCAGTCAGTTCCTTAGATGGAAAGACCCTTAACCCAGGCTCTAGAGGTCTTCATTGTCTGTGTTTGTTCAGTTATATATGTAAATTCATATAAATACAATTCAAAACAAGTAGGCAATAATGAATATGCTTCAAGGAAGGGGTCAGAGATGAACAGATATCCCAAGGCCCTGTTCCCTTACTGCCAGCTCTAGAGTAGGACACATCCCTGGATACCACAGGGCTCTTTTCTCCTCCCGTTATCTCTCCCAGCTCACTGGCTTCATGTACGTAGGATGACCATTGTAAGAAGACCTGTAAAATATAGTTGACATTTTAGCAGACGCTTTCAGCATCCAAAGTGACTTCAGCAGCCTCTAGGGGCTCGAGGTGTAGCTACAACTGTCAAAATGTCAACGCTTCTGAGTGACGTGGAGACTCGTGTTATTGTTGTGTTATTTACTACAGAACTAACCGGCTTCTAGCCAGGCATTCCTGGAATGATTTTGCCCTCATTAAAAACCAAACTATACAGTTGTTGTTTCGTAAGAGTTTTGCTATGAAAGGCCTGGAAACGTGCGTCACATCTGACGTGATACCCTACGCAAAGAAACTAGCGTTCAGATTTTTCCATGGAAAAAATTGCATTTGTTACATTCAAAGAAACAAAAATTCCCTGGATGGATTTAACCGAAAACGGGTGCATTTTATTCTTCAGAAACATTCTAATTTGGCTATTTTTTTTTATCAAATAGTTAGTAGCAGTAGTAGTAGTAGAAAAGTTGCACAGTGTGGGTGTAATACTTGGGTTATTTTGTGTGCGTCCATCTCTGCTCATGCATACTGACCCAGAACATAAGCAGCAACTAGTTTCTTGTTAACACTTAAGTGGAGGTAGACAGGCACAGTGGATTCTTGCTCTCCCAGGGTGGGAAGCATCAGGGCAGCCACACACACCAGCCCCAGCAGCACAGTCAACAGACTGGGCCCTCCGGTGACAGTTCGGCTTTCTGGAAAACACACACGCGCACATGCACAAACACATACACACACACGCAATGTCAAAATGATCCACATTGGGGCAGCAAAAATTAAATTGTGTGTTTTTAAAAAGAAGAGGGCCAGATTAATACATGACGATATTGTGGTGAAGTACAAAACCTGTGTTGTCTGGTCGTTTATGTTTATGTTTTGGTGTCAAGTCTGAACTTGATGCAAGAAATGATGCAACAAATGCAAGAACCAAATCTTGTTTAACAGTACATCTTCCTACATAAGCCAGGCGGACACTAAGGAAGAGGGAGGCCTTTCACCAAATCACTGGCGCGACCTGGTGGCCATTTCAGAACATTGCACCAAAGTGCTTTTAGTGCGATTACCAACACAAATCCACACCCACAATACCTGTCTGGAATGCAGTCTGCTCAAAGAACACGCTCTCCGCCAGCTGCTCTTTTAGCCTGCGCTCTTCCTCCTGCGGCCGGGGTTGCGGGGGCTCCTGTTTGGCCGAGGGCCGCAGCGTGGCCGTGACCTCCTTGCGGCCCAGGGCTTTCCGCTGGCTCTGCTCTGACACCTGGAGCCGGAACTTGTCGTATACCCCAAAATGGCAGGCGCGTACATCCCTGTGTCGGATCACTCTGCGCCCATCGAATTGGGAGTTAAAGAAAGTTATTCAGCAGTGGAGGTCTGTAAAACATTGACGTCAGCCACACAATAGCGTGTGATGAATTATAGTAAAGGCGGTGTGATGAAAACCACTACAAATGGAACTCTCATGCATGGACCTGTGAACTGTGTTGTTTTACGTTGAACTTAGACCTCTCTTTGTATGTCGAGATATAACCATTTAACACGGGTACAAAATAAAATACAGAAAAAAACCTGCTCACGTTGTCTTTCTGATTCCCATGGCCACTCTGCACTAAACGTCTTTTTTAGTTTCAGTCAGTCCAATTTCAAATCGTAGGCTTTGAATGTCATCAGCCTTACCTGTAAGTCACCCCGCATGAAGCGGCCTGCCAAATGACTAAACGTGAGCGGAAGTTGAAAAGCTTGTAATCGATTACTCACATGTCAACACGACACTGTGGCTTAACGGCTCCAGTGGCGTCCACCACGGTGTACTTGTTTGGCGCCGTGCATAGCACTGAGAGAGAAAGAGAGTCCCGTTATGCTGACCCGCTACGGTCACACCGACCTGAACAAAAAGCAATGTGTAACAAAGGTAGATTGGGTTGAATCTTCCCACTGACCTTTAAATTTGAGCGCAAACTCATACGGGTTATAGAGCGTGAGCACTTGTTTGTGAGACGTCTGCTCATCTGCATAGAAGACCAGCTCTGTGGGGAACACGAACACGGGAAGGCTTCCCTCCACGAGCTCAGGCTGTCGATTCTGCTGCTGGTGCTGCATTGGCTCCAGCTGAGCTCTCTCTCACTCTCTCTCTCTCTCTCTCTCTCCTTCCCGTCCGAGGTCTTACTGGGCCCCTCTTCTCTCCACTAAACGACACAGATGTGTGATCTCCCTCTGGCAGAAACGGCACTCTTTGCTCTCAACTTAGGGCCATGACATCCGAGTATCGCTGAGATGTACACAGAAAGGGACTTGACGTGAACCCACATTTCATTCTATCTAGGTATAACCACGTGTCACAAGTGAAGCTTTACGAGATCATAATTAAGGGTAGTAACACGAAAACTATTATATGGGGACTCTAGAATTCATTATAACAGCATGGTGTTGATTCCGCGTGGTAAGTCAAAAGGTGTTCTGTTTACTCGTGTCGCAACACCAGAAAAGGTCCTGTCGTACATAGACGAATTATACTGTGTACCCAATTATACCAAGTAATTTTTTTGACGTATATGTGAAAGACATTGGCAGCATCAATACTTGTATATAATGTAACATTACAGGGGTAATAATGATTGTGAGTAACGCCTGATCACTACGCGCAACATGGTTTGGGTGAAAATACGTGTTATTGACCCATATACAGCTGATAAACACCCATCAGCAGGACTCACGGCACGGATTGATAATTGCACTGTAATGCTAATATTATGTTATGAACCCGCTAGCCAGGGACGAAAACACAGCTGGCAGCCACTTCATATAGCTACCACTTGTCACTAATATGATCGCGACATAAACCATTCAGAGAATACATAGACCACTGATGAAGGTTTACCTTGTGACTGTCAGTAGTACACTGTCTTAGCTTGGTGTCGCAAATGATTTTTGTTGAAGCCGGATCCCACCCTGTTGTGTTTCTCTTGCTGTTTCTTTTGTCAACAGTATACTGCAGCCGCGCGGGGCATGCTGGGATAGCTGAGGGCGAAGACATTCCGCCAGACTGCTCATGACGTCACCATAATACACATCGTACATCACATCACTTGGATGTTGGGATTGTTGTGTTGTTTTTTTTGCGTATTGCTGGCCACAGTTTGAGCCACTGAGTTTTTGTCAGAATGATATTTGCAAGAATACAAGTTATGAATACCAAGTACATTCTGCAAATAGTTTAATATGTAACAAATACAATACAATGCAATGTATTTTATTGATTTTAATAGGAAATTAACAACAAATATCTACCGGGATGTACAAGTTTACGTAAACAGGACAGATCCCCAGGCAAGTGGAAAACAGAATTTGCGAAAATGCCTCTGGAGGTTGGCGCTGAAGTACAATTATACATACCAAGCAAAACAACCCACACTAATTGTTTCAATAACGATTGGTCAATTTTACAGCGATCGTGCGTTTCCCAACCTTACTGGTCATTAACCATCCACATGCCCCGATTTCTTATCCAGCCCGTGATCCCCCACCCCCACCGCTACTGTAATCGAAGAGGGAGGGGGTGAGGAGAAATAGAAGAGATGAAGCTGCGGTTATTCATTTGTTTGATGTATTCATATAATGCGATCATCGTGTAATGTAACTCTAGAATTTACCGATCACGTGCTGGGTATACCATGCGCACGCAAGACGCACAACAGCATAAGCGAAACAAAATAGATTCGGCGAATGCACAAACTAATGGTGTCCGTTTGACGTGAAGTGGGAAATACAACGTAGGCGATAAGCAGCCTCGAGCCCATTACATATTTATACCCAGGGGGCGTGGCCACGGTGAAGACGCTCAGCCAATGACGTGCTGCCGGTGAAACGGGGGCGTTCCGTTCCGCTCCGAGCAGAAGTTCAACAGCGAGCCCAGACAGCGCTGGGGAAAGGCAGATAGAGAGGGCAGCGGCGAGGGCTGGCTGTACGACCCTCTTTTGGGGGGTCCGATTATAACAAAAATATTACACACATGCTTGAACGCCCTAGCCGCACTATAGGCCATATGTGGATAATAATAGGTATTTTAGAAAGCATATAGCTTGTGACTCTATATTTAAAATGCCTATTTTACTTTTCCTGTTAGACACGTCCGCGTCTATGAATCAGCGCACTTATTTGGGTACGACGTATCTGGACATTGCTAAAGGCGCGGTTGAAATCTTTATGAAGGTAAAGGATTGATTTTACCCCCATTTTTTCAGCACGTACATTGCTGTGATGAGCGCGGGATCCGCTGGGAGCGTTGGGTCAATTAATATAATAATAATATGTATGATATGGTTTTCTTTTGACAGCTGCGTGCCCGAGACCCGGCTAGTAGGGGCGACAGGTACATGCTAGTTACATTCGATGATCCGCCATACGGAGTAAAGGTAATTAGAAAATGGTAAATTTTTTATTTGATAACTCGAAGATATTGTCTGCCAATGAGACTTGACTGTCCGTCTGAGTAGTAGCCAGTGCAGGGTTTGCTTCTCGATGGCGAAAACGGCGTTTATGACTGTTATAACCGCATACCGGAGCAACCGTACATCCGAACATCAGCGGACATTTTGCTTTTGTGTGGACTAAAGTCTCGGGCGTCGAGATGGAGGCGGAGAGATTTGTTATCTTTTCTGACGTCTCCCCCTTTTCTACATTACATGGGCTGGATTGGTCCAGTGGCCCGCACATCATTCTGTACCCTCCCCTCGCATCCGTTGTACGTCTGACCTCCACGCTTAACCATTGGTCAATCTGGAAAGTTGAATGCCCCACTTCACAATAAGATACTTTTACGGATTCAAATTGATGCCCCACTAGAATATTATTCATAATGTCATTGTAGTCATTTGTAATAGTAATATACAGTTGTTATAGAATACCCATCATTAACCAACACCTGCCCCCCATAGCGCTCTCTCTCTCTCTCTCTCTCTCTCTCTCTCTCTCTCTCTCTCTCTCTCTCTCTCTCTCTCACACACACACACACACACACACACACACACACACACACACACACACACACACACACACACAGCCAGTAATCTATTGTATCTTCTGGCCAGTAATCAAAATATACAA
>OMKI01057539.1:0-10149 GCA_900302315.1 Phycis blennoides | reverse complement strand
ATGTGTGTGTGTGTGTGTGTGTGTGAGTGTGTGTAGGTTTGGAGAAAGTACGAAAAAGACAAATCCATACATAGATGTGGTCTTTGCTGTACCGGATTCGGACATTGTTGAGTAAAGTGGCTTCATTCAAGTACATCAAGGAACCTGTAGCAAAACAAAACAACATTGTCCAAGGAGGACTCGTGTATTACATAAGATACAACAAATAAATCAGCTTTGGCAGCGACAAACAGCGTTGACTCACAGTTGTCTTCAACATGTTTATTCACATCCTCCTCTGCTGGGAAGACTTGGCTCATCTGCGCCAGAAAGCTCTACACAAAAAAACAAAAAGAAATGTCGCCGTTGTAGCCCAGTGTGCTCCATCACACCAACTCATTGTGTTTGTTTGCATGTGTACTTCTTTCTTTCTTCCCTTCTCTCTTTGTTTCTTTCTTTCACGGTTTGAAACCAACATTTCTATACATTGTCAAAAAGAAAATAAAGAACCTACAGTCGCATGAATCATTCAACGATTTTCATCAAAGATCGCGAGTGACCATAATGATGGCAACTACATGCTCCTGAGCTTGAATGCGCTCGGTCGTGACATTCCCCCTACATTGTCCGGGATTCTGAGTTCATGGAAATAAGCTCAAAGGAACAAGCCGACTGTGAGAGAAACAAGGAGAGACATGGCAGCGCCATTTAAATAATTTGGTGGCCGAGCAACAGGAGCTGAGGACCTGACCTGCGACTGTGTCTGCACGCACGCCTGGGTGTGTGTGTGTGTGTGTGTGTAATGTGTGTCTCCTGTGTGCACGTGTTAGTGTGCAGAGACCCGGAGCGGCAGGCTAAAGGCTGGGCGATGCATGTGGTGGGGAGAGGGGGTATCTGTCGTGGATCTTGTGGGAATTCGTTGAGCTGCCATGGTATTAAAAGATTCCTAGGTGGGAAATATCCAAGCAAGCCATTTCCCTTACCCACACACCTCTCTCGGCGGCTCCTACCCCTATCACTATGGCACACATGGGTCCAGGGCAATTACTGCTCATGTTACTGAAGAGGTGCTGAGGCACACGGCTGGCCAGAACCGGAGCACTGCAATCGGTTAATGCACGCAGATTAAAGGTGAATCTACGTGTCTATGTGATGGCCATAACGCCTTGCAGTGTGTGTGTGCACTTGTGTGAGTGTGTGTATATGCATGGGTGTGTGTGTGTATGTGTGTGTTTGTAAATGTGTTACCCCCGTGTGTTCACATGTGAGGGTTAATGTCTAAGTGTGTGTGTGTGTGTGTGTGTGTGTGTGTGTGTGTGTGTGTGTGTGTGTGCGCTCAAGTGTGCGTGCGTGTGAGAGACAATGGACATATCTCCAAGCTATTGATGCATGGTGTACTCCCATAAACACACCAGAATCATCAACAGAATGTCTGCTTTGTTTTCCTGCTCTACGGTGGCTCAGAAGGGTCATTTCCAACCAGACTAACAGCCGTGGGAGAGCCATGCATTGAGGATAGAGCAGACAAAGGCAGGCCCAGCAGTGGGCACTCCAGATAAACCCTGGTGTCCTGGGCCTGACACAGAGACAGTTGGGCCCTAATGAGAAGCCAAATAAGGCCCTCTCTGTGTCTAAGCAGCCATTGCCCTAAAAGCACAGAAGTTACAACAACCACATAGAGAACAGTAAAAATAAGACAATCACAGTACATTGTGTAAAGTTAGAGCAACATTAGCAGGAAAAACCCCTTCTTTAAAGTACTGTAGTACCTTTTAAAACACGAGTGATGAAGTGATTAACAAGACAGACACAGTAAAACCTGCAACCGATAGTGATAACAAAGTAAAGCTGTAAACAATAGAAAAGGTTTAGAAAATACATATAAATACATATAAACATGCTACTGCAGGACGTAAATCAATAAATAGCAAAACAGTAAAAAAAAAAACACTGGCGGTAGGAAGGAGCTGGTGGTTGAAAACAGGCTGGCCCAGGATAGTTTGGCCCCCAGGGGGGCCTTCATGGCTCAGGTGCAACAGGTGGCCTGCTCCCTCCTCCCTCCTCCTCCTCCTCCTCCTAATGAGAGTCTTTCTCTCGGGGCTGGGCTGGCGACGCACCTGCTGCCCGTCTTCACTTATTAATGGCTTCCTGCATTGTGGCGCTGCCATCGCCGGCTCTCTCATGTTTCTCACGCTTAATACGTTGTTGCGCTGACACCTGTTCCCTTTTAATTCGGATTCAAGCTAAACTGCGCCGTGAGCTCGTCGCCCCGCGCGGCAGGGGGGAGGCCAGCAGAGGCACTGTGAACTGCCATGATGTCATTCTTTTTTTTTTTTCTGGTGGTGGTTTTGCGTGACTATCAGTTAGCCTTGATAATACCGATAATAATTTACAGAAATAGGAATACAAGGAAATAGGGCATCCAGCCTGCCCCTCCTTAAGACCAACTGTGTGTGTGTGCGCACGCATGTGTGTGTGTGTGTGTGTGTGTGTGTGTGTGTGTGTGTGTGTGAGAGAGTGTGCATGTGGTTGTGCGTCCTTGTAAAGGGTAAAGGGGGCATTTAGCAGACGCTTTTGTCCAAAGCGACTTACAATCAGTACATTTGTGGGGTTCGACATGTGGACAGTTGGAGGAGGGGGGATCGAGGGGATCGAACCGCCGACCCTACAGTGAGTGGACGACCCGCTCTGTCCACCCTCCCTACCCACTACTGCCGCCCCTTGTGCATCCCCGCGCATGCACGTGCATGCGCGCTCCTGAGAGAAAGAGAGTGAGAAAGAAAGAGAGAGAGTCCGCGTGTGCACGCCTGCTGCGCACACGTGCACACAGGTGCGCGTGCACGGGTGACCTCACCTTGCTCCGCTGTGCCAGTGGCTCAATGGTGAGGGAGTCAGCTCCTATGTCAACGATCATGCCCAGCTGGAACCCATCGGTGGGGTGGGGCGCCCACACTGGCTTCCCATCCTCCATGGCTCTCCTGTGGTCAGAGGAGCCACGCACACACGCACACACACACACACCCACACACACACCCACACACCCACACAGGGGGGGCTCTGAGGAAAACACAGGGAGAGAGAGACAGAGAGACCCAGGGACAGACCCAGGGTGAATAAAACAGGAAGTAGAACCAGGAAGTATGTGGGAATTATGGTCGGTGTGGAAAGGTTCACATTGTCGCTGCTTACTTTAAAGTCGTCTTAATCTTGATGTATCTTTGATCTAAATGTCAGAGAACTGTTAATTAACCCGCCGTGGAGATACGGCTGCTTTGAGAAACCGCTGTGAATTAATAGTGGTATCAGTGTGACTATTGACAATCTGCTTTTTCTATGCTTTTCATGTAACACTTTTCTAGAGTCCAAACATGTGGCTATGAAATACAAATACAATGTTCAATAGGATTCCAGACACATAGGATCTCACAACGCGCAAACAATGTAGTATCTTATCTCCTTGACGGCATATCTATTCCACAGATAATGGTCTATGTTGTATCCTGGCAGCACCTGTTGAACCAATACATGCGTGGGTAACCATCAGACGTTGACAGTTAATCCAATAATCAGAGAGTTCCTGAAGGGCTGACCCGCGGTGCTGCTTGGCTGTCTCACCTAATTAGCTCCTGAGATTGAGGTCAAATGTTGGAAAGTGTGTGTGGCAATGGAAAGTGCTGATGCATCTTTGAAAGTGGCTTCCAAGGTCACCAGGCTCATGAACTCAGCAACTTTACGTTTTGGTCAACCTTTATTAGTAACACTTTACTTTCCCCCCCCCCTTTTGTGCTGACGACATCACTTTGATAGGACAAGAATACTGTGGCTGTCAGAAAATGATTTAACACTGAATTACAAACACATTCATATTAATGATAAATCATTATCACGTACTCGTATGATATTATATGATATGAATCAATAACTATTGATTCATAGAAAAAAAGTATTTAAACAATGGGTTAACCATTTGTAATGACTACCTTGAATGCTTCTTTGTTTGCTATATGCAGCTATTCACTGGCTTTGGCTTTAGATTGTGCATCAGACAGCGTTCTTTTGACCACATTATCAGATGGTTTATTACAGGTGGACAGACCCACTGTGTGAGAGGAAAAGCACCTGCCCCACCATCGACTAGGTTTATAGTTATATGGAGCGTCCAATGGCCCTTTTCCGACAATAGCTGCTTGTTCACTGTAATACAGAGGCAATTCAAATGGCAATTCAAAACCTGAAACATACCAAAGGGCTACCAAAAGACTAGCAAAGACGAAATAGACACAACTTTTATCTTGATATTGCTTTGTAGACGGCACGTAGACCGTGCAGCTCAAAATCATGGGCTTAGCATGCTGTGACATGCAATCAAATGCAAACAAATGGGATTTTCTGCATGCGACATAGCTGGAAATAGTTGACAGACATGCACAAACCGATCGGCAACATAATCTGATAAGAGACAATCTACAGTCATCCTTCAACACTTAGAAACCACACATGGAGTTCAAAGGTCACACATGCTGTAAGCCTATAGCCGAAGAGCAATGACTGGCATTGAACCAAATGGGGACTATTCAGGTATGCTCTATAACGATCCAAACCATCTCTTACAGCAGCCAATCAATCATTGATGGATAGAATGCTTGGGGTTTTTAGGTCAAATAGATGCATTGGTCATATTTAGTGAGACCCTGGATTTGTTATGTTACGTAACTTTTTTTTTTTTTTTACAATCAATGCTATTTGCTAGCTAATCTTGGAGTTGGAGATTGAGGACGGGGGAATTCTTCACATTCTCTCCCAGCAGGCAATGCACCTCTTTGCAAAAGAGAGAGACTCACACATTCCCAAGACATCTCGCGTTGTAAACAGTGGGTATGAATACGGGGAGTGTAGTCACAACAAGTCCTGCCAGACCGTTTAAGTGTACGTAACATTGACTCTGCTTTTAATCCTCTTACTCTAGCTTTAATCCAGATCTGAGGGTAGATGAGAACAGTTCCCAGTGAGATCACGGTCTCACACATAGATGTGTGGGTCAGTCAACACAAAACATGTGCATGCTGGGATAGATGAACATACCAAGCATACACCAACATAAACAACTGAATTGATATCTTGAATTGATATCTTATCACAATTCAGAGTACAAGAAAACCACAGCTTACTGTATATGCAGTTCACACACCCTAGCTCTGTTTCCTGTACTCCGCAAGGAAGAGGATGTGGAAAAAAATGTACTGTGATGTGTGATGTTTGCCAACAGGATATAGAAAAGAACTATACTATTAACTATACTACTATACTATACTATATCAACGATGTAATCCAATACAGATAACGGTATAACTTTGTATTAGAGAAAATAACCATGTACTGTAACGTGATATGGCAGATATACTTTGCAGATAAGTTGATGTATAAGAAGTAGTGTAATGCACAGTGATGCAAGCAAGCTGTCTGCACTCCACCGTTTGAGTCGATGGATCTGACAATATCAACAATAGACGAATAGTTTGCAATAACAACAAGTGACATGAACTCCATGCTCAGAGTAGAAGGTGGGGAAACAGCATCACACTAAGCCCCTTATAAATAAGCCATGTTGGAAACAGTATGGGGTGCCTGTTGTAACCTAGGTCGACACTGAAACAATGTAAACTTTATAATGTCTATGTAATTCCAAGCACGACTTAGATTTACACACATATATCTATTCTAGTTTGTTTCTGGACACTGTCCCACTGTCCGAAGTTTGACTTTTGATAGATTGCTTTTCGCTATAACTAAGTTATGATGTTAGCATAACGAAAGAGAGAGAGAGCGAGAGAGAGAAAAAAAACTGTGCAACTTACGATGGAATAAAGCTTCAGGAGAAGATATTAATCAGAAAGAAAACAGCGACGTGTTTATAGCCTCCCACATACGGACTGGAGGCGTATATCCCGTCTCCAAACAGAGGCTCCGCGGGTGACCCGGTGCGGCGTTCGGGTCTAGATGACAGGCTCAGGTCCGGGGAGCGTGGGTGACGTCACTCTGAATAAATTACTTCGGCAGAGCTAGCGCAACAGCCGCGTCTTGCTTCCACTGTTAGTACTTCCGAGCACATTTTTATTTTTATTTTTTTAAATCATTTTATTACACATTTTACACTCAATAAAAAGTCGTACGAATTTTCTAAAAACGTAACGTAAACATACGGATTATTTCATCAAAGTAATAGTTTGTATTGAATATCAACGATTATACATTATCTTCACAGTATTTCTATGAACAATCAATGACACTCGCATTGACAGGAACAAGGTATCTTAATATATTTTATTTGACCATGTATATAACGGAAGCCAACCTAAACTTCAGTAGGTACAAGGACAAGACAAATGTAGCCTTGAGACTCGTTAATAATTAAGAGACTTGTAATTCTAAACTTTTGTGACATTTTTTTAAGAAGACATCCAATCCACCGCTGAAGCAACCCCTGGGTTTGTAAATCTAATTAGGATATCTAATACTCTGTTTTGGACCATATCTTATTACTACACAAGATGACAGCATGTAAACACTAACATGCCATTTATTGCTCCCAAATTAAATGATCCGTGACATATACCTAGTGTGATGAACCAGGAAATAATAATTGTTATTGTATGAAGTTCTAAATAATGCACAAATGCACACCCTACTATAGCCATATCCATTGCATGGCCATTCGGTGCATTGCATTAGCAATTTGTTCATCGTTCATCTTTAAAACATTTTCGACCTTTGCTGTCCCTACAAAAAAAATGTTCTGCTAAATATTACATAGTTATCCCTGCCCACTCCCCTAAGTCCTTCAGTATAAGGAACACCGTAGAGGTGGACCTGTTATGCACTGGCTCCATCTAGTGGCATATCTGGATAAAGCAGACCACTATGCGTCTGAAGGCTATAAATAAAAGGACAAAATAAAGAATTTCGGCATGGGAGAGTTACTATTTTCTCTGTTCATGTTCTTAACAGGTAAGGTAGACGTAAATCCTTGTAAATCCTTTTAAAATCATCATACATAATTACATATCAGAAATAGATGGATTAGAGAGCCAGCATTTGCTGTGATTAAGGGGGATATTTTTTCGTTATTGCTATATATTCCTGACTCAGGTGCACATTTGAGTCCAATACTGTTCTCTTTATAATATTCGATTCTATCATTCCCCCGCCACTTTCTCATGTAATTATCTCGGCGGGCCCCAGTGGCCTGGCTCTTTATCTATGCAAGTGTTTATAAATGTGCTATCAAACACATTTTTGGACCGGAAGCTGGGGAGGGAAAAGCGCAAGTTGCGTTGAGAGCAGCAGTGTTTGAAGCCGCTGTTTTGGAGTCTGTACAACATCTCCTTTGGGACATTTACATGCTTATTATATGTTCAATTAGACACGTCTACCTGGACATTTTCACAAGGTAGGTAAACTATAAACCATTGAGAGATATTACATTTATGGAGGGACTGTGACGCTTTGGTGATGTTTATGTTTGTTCATGTTTTAGTTTTTTCAGATCTAGACTAAAAGTTGACTGCAAATTCAATATCATACAATAGCTTCTACTTTATCATTCCAAATGAACCAGAATTTGGGGAATTGCTATGTTGTCAAATAAACATTTAAAATGTTGAAAGTTAAAACTACAATGATGTTTGCAATAGCATGTGCAACGGTTTTACTTCACAAAATTGAGAATCTTGCACATCTATTCATATATCATAGACTGTATCACTCAATGTGTATAGCATATATTAAAACTCACATGTTAAAAAAACCCACACATCATTCCTCCCTTTTGCTCTCTCTCACCCTGCCTCCCCCTTTCTCTCACCAATGCTCTGATGTACGGTGATCTCCATGCAGAACCATGCGGGGATCAGAGCTGGTGTTGTCCAACGTGCTGATGTCCATGCTGGGTTCCACACTTTTGCAGATCTCCGATGGACAGCTCATATCAGAAGAACCCTGCACCATTCAGATTCTCGTCCCAGGACTCAAGGGCATGTAGTCTGACTTTGTAGTCAAGCGAGTTCAGGTTTACATGTATAGATCATTGCTTTTGTCACCAAGTGAATGTGATATTAGAGGAAATCTACTCAGATCAATTAACTCAAAACAGAGCCACAGAACAAAACTGTCAGTTTCACTGTATGTACTCAAGTGAGTCACAGTTAAAACAGTAAACCAAAACATGACACTTTGTGAACCCAAGTGGAAGTGGAATGTAGTTGTAATGTGTTTGTATTTGATGCCAGGTTCACAGGTTCCACAGTGCAAAGCACCTAAAGGACAAGGAAACATTATGAGAAGGCACATCCCTGGAAGGAAGAGAGTTCCTTCCTTCCAGGGATGGCTGTGCAGAACAGTGCAGAATGGGCATATATAGGACATGGTGGCAAAAACAAACCCTAAACAAATGTTGAGTGTGACTTTAATCCAGTTGAATCTTTTTTTTTTATATGTAGATGTTTGTCTGATTGTCTATCTGTTTGTTGTGTCTTTAAAGGAGAATCAGGTGTGAAAGGAACCAAAGGAGCCACAGGGAGACCTGGCAGACTGGGCCCCCCGGGGGAGAACGGTGGGTCCCTGCCTGCACAACACCAGCCTGAATCCTACGTTTCACATAGTACATATTCTTCTAACCTTGTGTTCAGATTCCCTCTGAATAGATTTTGTTTGTGCAGCATGCTTTTTTATTTTTTTGTAGTTACTCCAATTTTAATTGCATGCTTTGTTTCTTTTCTCACCTCACTTATCACTTATAGAGGATAAAGGGGCTCGCTGAATGATTAAATGTAAACGTCAATTATACAAGGCTAACTGCGGTGGCAGGATGCTGTTGCATTACATCACAGCTGTTCAGAGACTGCTGAGTGTTTACGCGATGTGGTGGAGGTCAAACGAAGAGGGGCGCACAGTATCACAGTATCAACGGCTGCTGACAAGTGTTTACCAAAGAGTTGGATGAGGAGTTTGTTGCCAGAGAAGAATGTTCCCATACTTATCTTATGGCCGTACACATACACACACCCACACAGACCCCCGCCCCCCCACAACACACACACACATACACATACACACACACTCTCTCAATCACTCACACACTCACTCAGTCTCACACACGCATGCACACACACACACACACACACATTGTTTTCAACCAGAAAGCTACATTGTCCTACATTGTCCAATTATTTAATCTTTTCCTTGGGTCATGATCGTATCAAATATTGTTCCTTTGAAAGGTCAACAAGGACTTAAAGGGCAGAAAGGCATCATGGGACCCTTTGGAAAGATTGGTCCAAGTGGATACAAAGGTGACTCTTACATACTTCTACTACTACCAAATCAACTACTACTACTACTACTACTACTACTACTACTACTACTGCTAACACTACTACTGCTACTTCTACTACTGCTACTACTACTACTGACTCATCTCAGGACGACAACACAAGTTTCTTTTCTCTCCTAAGGCTTCAAGGGAGATACAGGTGACCTGGGTCCCGCGGGCCCTAACGGAGAACCAGGTAAAATTAATTAAGAACAAAAAGAGAAAGCATACTTCTGCGGCTCCCATAAAAGGTTGAGTCTGTCTGGTTGAGCGGAGGAGCTGACCGCGCTCTAACCTCCCCACGTGTTGGTAATTACCAGGGGTTCCGTGCGAGTGCACACCACTGCGGAAGATGATTGGAGAAATGGACATACTCGTCGCCCAGCTGTCCTCCGAACTCAAGTTCATTAAAAATGGTATTTAGTATTCCGAACTCCCCCCGCGCGCTCTCCCTATCGCGAGCCCCATCACCCGTTATATCCTCCGCGTCCAACAGACGCCATCTATTTATATTTGTTTCACCGACGGCGCCGCGCTATTCATGAGTCGGCGACGCCTTTTCGCTTTTTTGGCTCGTTATCCGCCTGCAACTGCACTGGCTTTACGTGTCATGACAACAACGACGACAACAACAACAACAACCAAAAAGCAAACATAGAAAATACTAAGTGCTCATTTTTCAGCCCTGCCCTCCCCCGCAGCTGTCGCCGGCGTCAAGGAGACGGACAGCAGGGTCTACCTGTTGGTGAAGGAGGAGCGGCGCTACGCCGACGCGGAGGGCTACTGCCAGGGCCGGGGGGGGC
>OMKI01057530.1:15996-44607 GCA_900302315.1 Phycis blennoides | reverse complement strand
TCTCTCTCTCTCTCTCTCTCTCTCTCTCTCTCTCTCTCTCTCTCTCATTCCTTTGTGTTTCCGTCGCTCTAACTTTGTGTTTCTCTCTCTCCTCTACCTTTGTTTATCTCTCTCTACCATTGTTTCTCTTTCTCTCTCTACCATTGTTTTTCTTCCTCTCTACCTCTCTCTCGTTCTCGTATTTTTATTACCTTATCACACAATCTGACAACGTATTTAATGTATTCTGTGTTTGAATGTGTTGCAGGAGACACAAGAATGGAATGTCTGCACAGTACATCTTTAAAACAGAGAGCTGTTATAATCTTCATAGTGTGTGGAATTAATCACATGTTATTTTTCTCTCCAAAAGGCGACAACTTTCAAGAAGTTGTGACTTGGAAACCCAGTTTAAAATATCATTTTCAGGGGTGTTTTGATCTTTCCGAGGGCTGTTTCCTAATCTTGTTTCACTGACTGAATCACATATAATTTGATTAAAAGGTGCAGTGTGTAGAATTTAATTGCATCTCGCGGAACAGACTTGGCAGACTTGGAGACGGTATAACGTCGATAAGTATATGCGTGTGTGTTTGCGTAGTGTATCATTTAATAACGCAGGCGGCAAAGTACAATATCACTTGGGATTTGCCGCATGGAACGTAGGACTGCACACGGGTCCGAGTCCCCTCCCTTCATCTGTCCACCAATCGGGACCTCGCGTGTCAGCGAGCAGTACAAATAGCATCTAAACATCTCTCGTTCATGCTTGTCGCTTGTCTGTTTTCATCCAGACCCGTTGCGGCCCTCCTCCGCCCCCCCCTCCACCTCCGCTGTCCCATCCGCGTGTTATTGACACCCGCCGGGGGGTGGGGGGGGTGGGGGGAATCACATCCATATTTCTGCATGCTTCATGGAGCCATCGTCCCCATGACGACTGCTCTGCTGGTGCCTCATCGCCAAATGTGTTGTCGATAAATCCTGAGATTCATTTTAATTACCAGTCTCTCCTGATGGAACACTGATGTTTTGATGCTTTCCGTGCATCAAAACATCCCGTCACCCCCCCCCCCCCTTTCTCTCCCCCCCCCCCCCTTTTCCCCCCCCCCCCCCCCCCCCCCCCCCCCCCCCCCTTCCCCCCCCCCCCCCCCCTGACCTGCTTGATCAGCAGGACAAATTAAGCGCCGCTCATACGTCTTCTGGAAGAGACAGCCTGCCTGTGATTAGGCCACTTTTGAACCGACCGAGGTAACCTGATAGGAGGGGGGGGAAAGGAGCCACCGGGTGGAAGTTAACCTTCAGCATGATGAAACTTGTTATTTCCCACTCAAACTGAAATCAGGAGACGCTCAGAGGACCTCCATCGACCCCGGGAAAAGGTCATTTTAAAAGTTGGAGAGACCCTTATTGAGCGTATTGAACTTCCTTTGTCTGAAAGGCTCCTGCCTTTTTTCACCTCTAATGGAGCAAAAACACACCCATGGTATGACATTATGAAGACATCTGGTAAATACATCTGCGTGTTTTTTTATTGCATTTTTTTTAATACGATGAAAATCCTCGGAACGTGCCTCAGTGTTGAATCCCATTGTAGATATAATAAGAAAAATAGATGAGGAAGAAGATGAATAGAAGATGACCATCCAAAAACTAACTTCTTACAAATATGAAGGTTAAGCAGGGTTTGAATTACACAGTGGCCTTCGGGGGAGCCCTATTTTTTACAGTGCGCGCCACGACTTTCCAATTCACATGCATGCGCATTAAAGTGGACGATTCTTTAGAGCTCCCCCTGAATGTGTCAGGTCAGGCTTTCAGGGGAGCTCGTGACCCCTTCAGGGGAGCCGAGCTCCCCTTAGCTCCCTTGTAATTCGAACCGCGAGGACTTAAATACTCTTGTTTCATGGCAGAGAAGGGCTGGGCTGATCGGCCACGTAGTCGGATGAGGTACATTATCTTGAAATCCAGCTGGATGTGGGTTTCTTCGAAAACGCCGGCGTGGCGACCAGTAGTGAAGGGCGCCGCGCTTTCAATCAATACGACTTATTACGTGGCTGAACCGGCCTCCTGCCGCTTTCTTCGACCGGCGCATTCATATTGATGTCTACTTTTCCCGCGTCCGTGACTCAAACTCAAACAAGTACATTGAAGTTAATGTAGGTAAATCGGGTCTGGCGCCATAATCATAAGCCTCCGTTTGCAAACGCATTGCATTCGGCAGTACAGTTTTATTGTCAGGAATAGATCTGCTTTTATGCGCCTTGGTTTTTTTTTTGCGAGTATTGCACGGGAGTGGTTCGCTGCATAAATAAAACAGTGGATCTATACAGGTGGAGGTGAGGGGGGATTTATATGAACTGTGGCGGTTGCTAAGCCGCACACTAGAGGTAATGAAATACAACCGCCATTTAACAAGACTCATTGGCTGGGAGTGGCGCAGTGTTGTCGATGTGCACGGTGCACGATGTGTCCACTATTGCTAGACCGTCACTGGGCTGGGAGCCAGGGAACCTGCGCCCACTAAGAGCCACAACCGCTGTGGTCAAGACTAGCGGAGGCAAACAACGACTGCCAGAACCAATCCCATGATATATCTTCGCCAGACGTTTGGTGTCGTGGCAACGTGAAGCGATCCCGTGCCTTCTCTTTACCACGTGCAGTCCCACTGCGACAGACGGCAAGCTGTAAGAAGTCAATAAGACTTGGTTGATGGGATGATGAATCTAACTAGGAAACCGGCCAGCTTAGGACGACGGAGAGCCGGACACCAGATGCTTCCAACGTCCTGCTAAGGCCGATGGAGAGTTGGAGACCAGACGGTTCCAACGCTCTTCCTGTGCTCTGGCCACAGCGTAACGGCTAAGATTTGTGTAATTCATGGTCACGCATGGTGGTCTATTGGAGAGCACGGGAGTGAAGGGGTTAACCAGGTTAGAAGGGGGTTGGGCCATGCCAAGGATATTGTCTCCCTGCCAGGTTACCAAGGGAGTTGGATGTCTACATGAACCCGCATATGTGTGACGGTCATGGTGGACAGTGATCTGTGTTATCATGCTTAATAAAGCAGCACTGATAAGTGGCGGCTGTGGTTCAGGAGGAAGAGGGGGTTGCCATAAATAATGTAGTTTCCAACAGCAACTACCCAAACAATTCCATTCAAAAATAAATTAACCGATTCAAAATGGCAGATGCCAGAAGGTGGAAACTTGGCACCGCAACACTACTCCAAGTGTTGAGGTGACCCTGAGCCAGATCCCTCACCCTAACTGCCTCCGATGAGCTGGCTGTGTGCTTCACACCGCTTTTGATGTCTGATATGTGTCTGAAATGGGGTGAATGTGAGTCAAAGCACTCTGTGAGTGGCCACAGGTCTGAAAGGCGCTACGCAGTCCGTTGAACATAAGCACACCCTTTTTCTGGGGTGCTTATACATCGTCGACGTACAAAACCACATGTGCCAGCCACATACCCACAATGGACATGAGGAAGCCCTGAGTTGTGGCAGAGCCCCATGGCTCTGCCACAGGACACGGAATAACTCATGCTGGGTGATGTCATGGAAGTGTAGAAATTCTGCTCTCCGGGGAAAGGGTTGCAAGATAAGGGAGAGGAACCAGCAGAAGTTTGATCAAACAAGAGCAACCTTTAAGAGCAGTCGGCGTTGTGATATTCTTCTTCTGACAGCGAACGGAATCCTGACAAGGACACATACTGTATATGTTTTTGTTTATCATACTAATAATCATCATTAGCATAATGTCATTTGACTTTTAAAACAAATCTTACTTGTACTGTATTTATATTGCATATTCAATATGGTTTCACAAATAATACAACCAGCCGTTTGCGTGGACATAGGAAACGAGAGATGGTGAGAATGGTGCTCACGACCAGACAAAGTTTGGTCGTGACCAAACAGGTCTCGAGTGTATTCGGGGGACGTTTATCTTTTTTGTCACAACACAGAATCCATTCAGTCCTTCACAACACACTGGGTTCTTAAAAAAAAAAACCCGACCCAAAGTTCTCAACTTCAGGAAAACTCCTCCACGGGGAATACATGCTACAGCGTGCCACTATAGATAGCCATCTTCAGTGGAGAGAGACTGACAGCACACAACCCGGTGACTGCAAGCCAGGTATACAACGCATGTCCCAAGTGCCACAAAGCCAAGCAGCAGCCTCACTTCCGGCTCCTCTCGTCGTCTCTGAAGGGTTCCTCCTCATGCATGCAGGTATCTGCCTTGAATAGCAACCCCTGTCATATCTCTCTTTCATCTGCAGCTAGATAACACCGGCTGGTAAGTGTGGACGCCCTGGGACCCGCACACATCAACTTCCCGAACATCAAAAGACGTGACACCTGTCGCCAGCTGTGACAGAGAGGGAGGGGGGGGGGGGGGTAAAGCAAGGCGTTGAGGTGAGATCGAAAGACAATGTGTGATGCACTATAAACTACCCCCCCCCCCACAAAAAAAAACCCCAACATAAACACACATGAAAACCAATTACCACTCACACCACTCAAAAGCGAAAGTCACCTCTAAATTCCGTGTCAGGTATGTTGAGGAGGTTTGCCAAGATCTCGATGGCGTGACAGGGATCCAATGGGGTGTGACGTTGTGCAGGGATGTTCTCTTTGGGAGTATTTTCTGGATATTGATGCACTCTCAGGTTCCATAACCGAATCTTAACGTGCAGTGATTTATTGTCTTTTTACCTCTCAGGATCTTCTTCTCAGCTCGTGTGAAGAACAACACAAACACAGGCTGTGAGGAGAGGACAATACAAACATTCACACATTTTTCATAATTTCTTGGGAATGAACAAGATGTTGTGTGGCTTACAGAGAGTGGGCGGGAGAGCGCAAGGGTCATCGCGTGCCTGTTTATGCACGGCGTGAATGAGCATAGTTTAAGATATTATTTCTGAAGATACATGACCTTCTCTTTCAGTTGTATTTCTTCTCTACAGTAGTGGATCCTGGCTCATTGATTTATGTTGTATGAAGATGAACCATTATTATTATCATTATTTATTTACTTTACACTTCTAGGCCTATTGCATTCAAAAGGATGCAAAAGGAAGCTGTAAAATGTGAATAAAGCAAAAACCCTGAATAAAGGCACAGTGAGTGCTTCAGGATAACGAGAGTGTAATATTCTAAGTAGCTGACATAATGTGCTCAAGTAAGCAGCATATTTCTAATCAAACAGACATGGAAGTAATTTAAAGGGACTACGTGTAGGACTTATACATGCATAGCTCACTTTGAATTGCCAAATATTGGACTATTGCCATCGTACATTTTACATCAGTATGGATAAAACGTTCTATATGTACAGTATATGTATACAGTATGTATATATTTATATATATATACACACACGTTTTGACAAGTATTTACTTGTGCAACAACTTTTAATTAAAAAAAAGTATTGGATGTGCAGAGGTTTTTTCTTCGAGGCTATACTGCGCATGATATGTATATAAGATTGCACTTGTGCATTTGTGCATTTGTTCAAATCCTGAAGATAGATCTTAATTCATCTTAATCTTGTTAATCTTGCCTACTGGGGAGTCATCGCATTAATTAAATTCTCCCCCAAAAAAACTGAATGTCATATGGGCCCGGAGATTAGGACTCAGAAACTCATCCCACTGATTCAATCACCCATCAATGTGCTCTGTGCGGACATCCAGTGAGGGCATTTTTCATTTTAGTCACTGCAAAAAAAAAAAGCAATCAAAGCAAACCCTTCTCTTTATTGACACACAAGTAGCTACATGGACATACAAAGAGGGCATATTTCTCTCTTGCGCTGCATGTGTAGACATAAATGGTTTATAAGGCCTCGAGCAAAGCATGCTTTTTAGATAAACCCGAATAAATGTGCTGTAGCCAAACTCCAAAATATGATGAATGTTCTTTTGAATGCCGCTAAATCAAATGCTCTTCATCTTGTGTACCGCGCGGCACAAGATCAAGAAAGAATGTCCCAATTTGGATGGATAGAAGTCACTAGTACAAAGCATGTATATCATAACACAAATGTCACGCAACGAGATATTGGCTTAAATGTGTGCCAACCGCACGATCTGAATGGGATCATGAGTCAAACCGGATGTTTCGAGTCCTGTGGATTTGTAACATGAATCTCCCGGTGACGGATTCCCACCTTAACGGCACATTACCGAAGGGTTTGACAATATCTCGTACTCGTCAGCTATGTCCCTTCAGATGGCATCGGTTCATTTGACGGCTCCCAATGGTCAAGATGAATGAGTTGTTGCTCGCTCTGCTCAAACCCTGCTTCGACCAAGTGTGGCACTATGGCCCCGAGGAGCCAGGCAGAGCATGGAGAGGACCACAAGGCATGGGCCATCCTTTGCGCTCCGAGCCCAGGTTGATGTTGCTTATAAATTGAACTTCTTTGTATTTTCGGCCGCAGGATGCTTGGGCCTTGTTTGTGTGTTTGTTAGAGGCAGTACCGTAGCCTGGGGGGGATATTGAGTTCAGCCCCCCCACAAAAAACACACACACACACACGCACACACACACACACACACACACACACACACTTATTCAGGGCTAACATTCCCGTTTTGCTCTTTTCCTTTTTCGTTTGAATCTAAATCAAAATGGACCTTGGGTTATTAAGTTGCAGATTTTCTTTGGGGGACTGAACTGCAGAAGACTGAAATGCCATGTCTAAATTGTAGCAAAATAACAAAAAGGTAATAGCTGTGTTGTGTGTTTAACATTTACTATTACTTTGATTGAACTTTACTTGATGATTATTTATCACACGGCACCCTTTTATATTTAGACCGAACCACGTGAACCGCATTCTCACCGCACGTTCCTAAATATCATCGCCAAGACGTCACCCGTCCTGCTTGTTGCCATCTAAAACACAACGTTCAGCATTCAGACGGTGCAGTTAGTGTTCGTTGTTTGAGCGTGTGTAAGAGGCAGTGGGTGGGGGGTCAGATTCAACCCTCATATTGTGCCGTCTTTGGCGTTCACTCAGAGAAAAGAGGACGGCTGTATCTGCTCATTTAATGCATTTCTCTAAGTTCACTTTGATTGCCTCTGTTGGAGCAGATGACACATTATGAACTTTTTCTCAGGAGAAAACACCACAGCTTGCGTCCAAAGCTCCCAATTTTGTGTCGCTACAAAAACAATGGCAACAGGACACAGTGAGGCCGTTTTAGGATCTGTAGCTTTTAGTGTGAAAGGCGTAATACCTGTTACATATTTAAAAGGATTCTGTTAATCTCTCTAGAGTTCAGACATGATTTACAGTGGGTATCACAAATGAACAGATAACAGTTTATGCTAAAACATATGCAGTTTATTCAGTGATACCCATCCAAATGCAATAGTGGACTTACTACTTACTACGAGTTTTAAACAGCCAAACTCATATTCACCAATGAGCTGGGAACAGTTGCTCGACCCCAAAACTTTCAGACACAGTTCCAGACACAAGGCACAATACCAAAAACAAACACTATTTCAAAGTTTGCTATCCGCAAAGTAATTTTTCCCACATTCCTCTCTTCACCTCTCAGCCGGTTGAAGGTTTGGTCAGGGTTAATTACCCGGATTGATACCCAGACAGGTGTGTTAACCTCCAGGCCTGGCTGAAGGTTGGGGGGGCTGGACTGGGAGCATGGTTATGTTCTACTTATCAGCAGCGGTTCCCACCTTTGACTTTAGGTGTACCACTAAAGTGTCCTTTCGCGGAGCGCCTCATGTGCAAACGGTAAAAACGAGATAAATACACAAACAGTGGCTGACCAAAGTGCGCCAGACACTTATACACTAATATTACTTCAAAAAAAGTGGGAAAACAGTGGAAAGATAAAGTCAGCAATGCCGCCTGTGCTCACAGTGTGTTTATTCAGCAAGCGCGAATGACCACAACACATCAATGGAAACAATCACAATCACAATCACAAAGGAAAACATATGATGGGATGCACAAAGAGACATCAACAAGCCATAATACCATATTTACTGAACAACATTTTCAATATATTTATTTTCACTTATCTTCATAATTGTTTCTAGAATCATAAATGTGCATGTTACGAATAAAATCCCACATGCCACCTGCCATACTCCCACGTGGTTCACACCGCGTTCCACGGGTTGAAAAACACCTGCCTGACAGGACTTTGTCCGCCTTCCTTCCCTTAACCCCAGTCATCGCCCCCAGTTACAGGGCAGCTCAGAGCGTCGGAGCCACACCCGTCTCCCTTCTCAACCGTGCACCCTTTTCCCCGGAGGCGCTGTGGTAGGACAGACACAGGTGGTGTCCCGGTCCATGTGAGGAGCGGCCCCTGTAATTAGTGTGATGAGGGACACCTGTGTTTGTCCCACGTCGGCCACCTCTCGTGAAGAAAAGGTCCGTCGTCGCGTTCGTTTTGAACCATTCGTGGAATACGGTAAATTCTAGATCATGGCAGCAACTTGTAATTACTGAAAAATGCAATTCTACTCCCTCAATTGGGATGTTAATTCATGTAATTAATTCACAGGTTTGCGCCAGTGACACAGAGGTTATTTAAGAAATGTGCTTATTCCATTATACTGCTTGTTATACTGCCAAGCCCTGTGTAATTCCTTAAATTATTAAGCAGAATGCAGTATGTTTTGGTGGCGGGAGGGCGTTGTAAATGCATAATTAGCAGGGACATATGTTAAGTGGGCAACAGCATTAACTATGGAGCACAGTAATTTGGGTACTTTTATAGCGATGGTTCTTGAAGAAAAAAACTACAGAATTATAAGAGGACATGGATGTGTGCAAAAGAGTAATTCACATTAAATACAACTTAATAATAGGTACTTCAGATTCCAGTGTTATTTCATAGACCTCCTTAAACCTTATTGGGTTATATACATTATTTATATATTATTCAACATTAGCTGTTTTATTCTTCATGTTTCTGTGGTTGTCCTTTTTCCCAAACCGAAATAGAATTGCATTTTGTGTCATTCAGTTGAACAATGCTCGAGACATTTCATTCAGACGTTTTACCCTGGATACACAGTGTATTATATAACAGTGTATTACTAATCTTGCAAAGTTGTTAGAACATAGAACATAGAACATAGAACATAGAACAAAACACAGTTATTGATCATCGGCCAGTAGTCCAGGTCGGGGTCATGGAGTGGGGCCTATCCCAGCTGACCTTGGCCTAGAACGATGTAAATGCATGACCCTGAGGGAAATGCGCACTTTCCAATTAGCCTAGCCAGGAGAGTGAACGTGGATATGGTAATGATATGCACACCTCAGCCAAGCTTCAAGCACAAGACTGTTGAGAGTCGTGAGGCAAATCCTAGGCACTTTTTATTTTTTATTTTTTTATTTTTTTATTGTACTTTATTAATCCCACAGCTGGGAAATTTATTCTCTGCATTTGACCCATCCTATGGTACATAGGAGCAGTGGGCTGCCATGTTCAGCGCCCGGGGAGCAAGTACATATTATACTATAGGGCTCGTACATCATGACATTACATTGTAATGGCCGCCTCCATTTTGGAAGTATAGGAGCATAATAATGTTAATGGTTGTAATAGTGTTTTTTGTAATAGTAATTTTTCAGCAATTAATCGTGAAATGATTAGTCATTATATGGTGACATTGTTTTGTTTGAAACTGCCACAGTGGTTCTCATGCGAGACGTGGCAAAACAATGTTTTGATTATCCTAGGATACGGTGCATTTACGTTCATTTAGGATTTTACATTACTGCAATTCTCCTGAGTACTCTCGAAATGGCAAGACAATCTCGGCCAACCGTCAACAAAACATTATGCATTCTGATGTATAAGCCCTGTATGCATGTATGTATGTATGTATGTATGTCAAGTCCTTTATTGTCAAATGTGCAGCATCACTTATAGTCATACTGTACAATGAAATGTATTGGACGAGGCCCGTTCCAACATGGAGAGAAAAATCAAAGAAAACAGTTAAATCAAATTAAATGCAATAAGTACAGAATAACAGAGCAGCAATGGAGAATGTAAGATGAAGAATAAAAATAAGCAGCAATGGAGAATGATTTGTAGCAGCATTGTAGAAATATAAAGTGCATACTGAAACTGTATGTCTTTCTATCTGTCTGTCTGTCTGTCTGTATGTATGTATGTAAGTATGAACAGTATTTCTTGTACTCTGTATTGAATATCATGGCCTATGTGCAGTATATTGCTGTTGTGAGGAAAGCGAACAGACAAACCAAACAGAGAGCGTGGCTGGTGGCGAGGGTCATCTATATTGACTTTTACAGCGTACTTTCGCCTCCACCATAGTGCATCACCACTTTAAGGTCCCTGTCAACACATACAGAGGGCGTTGGCGACAGCAGCGGCAGCAAACCGCGCATCAAATTCACACATTCGCCAGTCTTGCAGTCCCGGATGTCTCCTCGGGAACAAACCACAGCAATAGATGAGTATTACCACAGAGCAACATGGCTGCAGGACACCTGGACATCCGTACAAGTCCTTGAATCAGAGGCTGAATTGTAATTCCATATTAATTCATGCACCGTGCGTTGAGTAGGAGTCTATAGGTGCCCTGAGTAGCGATAGTTTTAACCACTGCCCTTCAAAAAGTGCATGTTTGGGCTTGAAATGCGCCATACATTTTGACACCTTTCAGACACACTTAAGGTTAACAGTAAGGCAGACATTCAGTATGGCCATATAGCATTTTATTACATACTGTTGCTAAATATACACCTTCTAAGATGATGCAATAATTCCACATTTCTGAGTGCAGTGGGGAGGAACGAAAGAAAAGACTAGCCAAAATAATCTTCACGCCGGTGTAGGTGGACAGAACTTCATCTTCATCATTATCTTGGTGAAAAGTTTAAATAGGGAAGGTGGACTTTTTTTTGTGACTTGTTTTGTAAGAGCTTATCCAGCACTTTGTACTCCAAACCAAGCAGGAGTCACGGGGGTTCCTCAAACCTACGCCCTTTGGCCTTCAGCAGAGGTTCAGACTTTTTTTTGTGTACGCCGAACAAAGTGTTCAACAGCTTACGTAAAAGGACAAAAATAGACAGTGAATGGAGAAAATACCGGAAAAACACATGCTTAAAATTATTTAAATCTCACATGATCCACAATCTATCAACGGAAATATAATGCCTGTAGACTTTGTGGGCATTGTAGTCATTTGCTTTTTATGAAGACATCATAGAAAAAAAAGTAATGCCCAGGATCTTCACATTCACAAGGTCTCCATAAAGTAATCATATTCGCCTTGACTACATACAATAAGTGTGGTTGCAGTTTGTTTCCTTGTGCAGTTTGCGCAAGGAAACTTCTCCAAGCGATGCCTTATGAACATAATTCACAGAGGAGGAGGACAAACACAGGTATCTAACACTAATTAAGGGTCAGCTACAGTACTTAAAAGCCAAGGCCCAGGGAGCAGACTGAACTACTGTCGATAAATAAAGACAGAAATCAGAGTCCTTGATTTCTCAGTCAAGGCAACACAAAAAATCACTCACTACTCCTGACTACTAACTCATTGCATTACTTTCAATTCCACAATTATTATTATTAGCACACTTTGCCTTTACGAAGAAAAGAGACTGAATGCAGCCAAACACCATGTGTCATTCAATCACTTATGTTTCACACTGATAACACACATTTTATAAATTCTATCCTTTTAATGCATCTTCTCAGTTGCAAATTGATTGACTGGAAGCTGGGTAGCAACAGATAAACCCGTTTTGAATTTGAGTAACTGTTGAAAATCCAAAGCTATAGGAGGATCAGCTAGGTTTCCATTGCTCCCCACACTGCAGCGTGCAGTCAATGTTGTCATGTACAGTACACTGTTCACTGCATGGGTGATGGTTTGCTGTTGTTTCTTTTTGGTGTATTTTGCTTTTGGGGGAGGGGGGGGTGGCCCTGGGGTGCCATCATACAGCTAGGCATGAAATGAATGAACCGAACCAGCTTTGGGGTAGGATTTGGTGCTGTAAACTGGGTCAGAAATGTGGATTACTTGAAGAAATTATCAAAGCCAGATGCAGAAATTGTGAGGTTTACTCTCTGGGTGTTTGGTAATTAACTTCATCAGGGATTGTGTACATTTCAAATGGAATGATGATCATCCAGACAATATTTACAATGTAAATACACAGCGCTTGTTTGTTCACTGCAGAAGACAATCGTGTTGAAAGGTAATATTTAAGTGCAAATAGAGATTTTTAGTCAATGGCTGTTTAATCAGACATTACAGCCGGCTTAGCCAGATATGTCGTGTATTGAAATTGCATAATATTTCAGCTTCCAGTCATTGTCAGCATAACCGGGGAATCCCACAGAATACCAAACATGAACAAGAATAACAAAGAAACAGCATAACCTTAACCCAACACCCACACTCTTGTTATTCATTTGGTAGCACTTTACAATAAGGGCAGGTATTAATGGTATTAATGAATACATTATTTAATAGGGCTAAGTATAACTCAAACCCTAACCCCTACGCTATATAATAATACTTATTACTGCATTAACTAATGTTTTTTAATGGTTAATTCATACGCTGTTATTGTGAAGTGTGACCTATTAATTTAAACATTTCTGTATGAATAAATACCTGGGTTTTTTTCCAATTAAGTTTATATCATAGTTTGATGAAAATCTTCCAACATTACAGTTTGCAATGTGCAAATTAACATAAGACTGCTAACGTTTCGACAGTCACACCACTGCTGGCAAAAGTCGCACATCGTGATCGTGGACTGATAAACCTCGGCCTTTGAAGACTTTACACATTCAAGGTGAAAGACTAAAACACCAAGCATACATTACCATTAAATGCAGGGAAACAAACTCAGAGTGCCCCATTCTGCTCCTCCTGCTGCACTGCTCTGGTTTCCGTACGATGTAAGTGTAATTGGCAAGAGGTGTGTTTCCCCTGCTTCAGCAACTTACAAATTATGCAACGCATTTAGGCCTACAATGTTTTCTCCTGTGTTCCATTAGGTACAATAATTATAACAAACGATGTCCAGGCTCAAGTTTGCCTCTGTCCTATTTATTACATGAAGAATACAATTAATTCCTGCCGCGAAAATATCCTACTTCAGAATAAATGACTCACAGCATTACTTTCCCTGGGAAACAAAAACTAAAAGTCTGGGACGCATAATTAATGCGATGCAAAGTGATGCAGACTGGTTGTTTGTCTCTGGACGAGAGTGCTGAAGAACATCAGTTGATTGTGCTTTTACTCTCTTATTGTTCCTATTAAGCATGCGATGGTGGCGACAGCCGCGCACACAGACAACGCCGTGTGGCAAATCTTCAGCTAAGGGAGCAGTCCTCCAAATCACTGTCCCGAACATAAAGGAATATCAGGAAAATGTGATTATATGAACATAACATATCAGTCATTCGACACACTGCGGTTGGAGATTACCCCAGTGTGGTTCATATTGATCTAGAACAAATCCATCACACAGGTCCTCACACACGTGCACACACACACGTGCACAATCACACACACGTGCGCACACACACACGCGCACACACAATCTCCCTCTATGAATGTCGATACTGACGGACGTGATTTCATGTGCATGCAAAGTCAAAGAGGCCCTCCAAACTAAATCCAAGATGCCTTTTTTCCTGTCAGTTTGAACAAGTTAATAGGTCTATTTGCCTAATTGGTAACCATCTAGATGGATGTTAACAAAACACGACGTTTATCACCGTCGGGGGAAACAAGTGGTTCTTATCTCACTTGAAGACAGTAGCATGTTTCAACTAAATGGCTTATGGTAATGACTGTAATGTATGAGCACTCAATAGGATGTTTAAATGAAACCACTTCAAGCACCATGCATGAACACTTAAGCGGGATGTGGAGTTGGCCTTGAGCTGTTTGTTTATCTTCAGCATTCATTCATTTGCATTATGGCGCAGTCAAAGAAGTACTGTACTCCTTAGCCTCGAGAGGGGAAAACTGTTTTCATAGTGCACTTGTAAAAACAGCGTTTCGAAGGAAATAGCTAAGTATATTTCATCAAGGCGAAGGAGAAACATTATTGCCACTGGTGTAATGATGATAGGCTGTGTGTTCGGTGGATATTGAACATTTTCGCACATTCACCACATTGTTACCTAGTTAGGTGCGTCGAGTCATGTTTTGTTTAATCTATGGTTCGAACAGCGCCGGAATAAAAGAGGAGGAAAGCAATAATAACCCCAGCGTTTACTGCTCATGTCATGTCAATGCCAAAGTAATGATCAATTTGGAAGCGCTGTGTTGTTTCCTGAAAACCCTTCCCAAACACACTGAGCTAATGATTATTTTCACTGCCCTGTTGGGCACAGTATCAATAAAAATCAAATAAAACACTATACAGTCAATCTGTTTCTTGGGATAGAATGGAATAGATAGAATTCCCATGTTGTGTTGAATGTGGGATGTTTGCCATGAATGAGCCCGAGGATCTAGCGCAATAAAATGTACAATAGGAGTAGGTGGCAGTCGTAAAAGAGCCACCTGGCTAACTACTTCCATGTTAGCGCAGTCATTAGCACTGCTGGGCCAAGTCGTTATTTATTTATTTAGTTGGAGCCTACCATTGACAGGCGGCGGGTGGATCCCCTCGGTAGAGTCAGGGAGCATTGAAGCAGTGTGATTCAAGTCCTTGGGTAGACAGCAGTTGAAATGCCTCTGGGCTGCCCTATCCTGAAGTGTGTGAGACTTGGCGAGTTTTCCGAGAAGGTTCGGATAACCTGACAGTAGGAGTTGTCATGTGTGGACCCCCCCGCGCGTTCACCGTCGAGTTGAAGTGTCGACGGCCGCCGCCGCGGCCCGGCCGGGCTGACTCCAACTAGCGGGTCGGCAGATGTGAACCGGAAACATATGACACCTTCGGGTATTACAATCGGAGGTCTATCATTATTTATGTAGCGAATTACAGCTAGTCAGTGGTCTAGGAGTGTGTATTGCCGAATCCAACGCCAGCCATGTAGTCGCCTAGCCGGCAGGAGCCCCGCAGTAGCAGAAGATTGCATTTTCCCGAAGGTGTCGTCTGTCGCTGGTCTGATGCCGCCCTAATAGTACCCATAGACATGGTATATTACATGGATTACATGGATGTATTATATGGTCTCTGCACAAGCAGTGCAGTCTATCCATGGGTAGCACGCCCCATGCAGTCTGCTGTCCTTCCCTCCTCTAGAAATGTTGTGGCTACTCGAAGATTCGGTTATACAGCTGCTGTATATTCAGCGGCTGAATCTGGGCGATAGCCACGCCCCACTCGTTTGAATACATTATTAAATTAAAGTCCCCAAAAATAGATAAGCCATATTTATACACATATTTATTGAATTGTATTTACCCATTTAAATATATTTTAATTTCCAGGACATTTTTCATAGCCATATTTATTTATCTCATAGGCAAATATGTATGTATTTATATAATTATTGATTGATTCAATGTTGACGAATGGCACTCCACGCTTGAGGTTAAGTATGGGCGGTGGCATGCATTCAGACCCAAAGTGGACATCATGAGCTCCACCTGTTTTTCACCTTTACTATCACACCTCTGTGATAAAGGACTGCTGGATTTGATTGTGCTGTGCATTACTCAATAAAGAGTTTGTTTATGCATAAACTGGTGTCTGATCTATTAATTTGTGGTACCCTCTTTATACCTTAACTCATTTAATCTAGAGAGATGTTGTACTTGGCCCACAATGGGCTTACAGTCAGGTGTCAAACAATGTTTATATAGTGATTTATCACTGTCACAGTCTTATAGGGACTAGCATACACCATTTTGACAGTTACATGCAAAAACCAAAACCAAACCAGAAACAATAAGAAAAGTAAGAACAGACCTTGTATTGCATTTCTGTTCCTTTCTTTAAATGTCAGCCAAAGATAGTAAAAAAAAACTAAAAGAGATTGGACAGCATTGTTGAAAGGTAACTATAAATGCCTTAAAAACCTGAAAAGCAACAAGATTGAAAGCAAAGAATTCTGCAGGACAAAAAAAGGTGGCTGGACAGATGAGCCATTTTACCGTTCACTGTTCATCATGGGCCCTCATTACAATGCTTGATACGTAGAGCATAATGTGACGGGGCTCTGGCTGGGCAGCTTTACTGAGCTCTCTATGAGACACATAAATCTCCATGTAATAAAAGTAGGTTAGCAAGTGACATCCACCGTTGCTGGGATTGAATGTGTAACGTTTACGACGTTGCATCCACATCGTTGCTACATCTCTAAAAATTAAAAAAAAAATAAAATAATAATAAATATGACTGATTCCTAACAGGGTTTTGTGGCCACTCTCCCGGTAACTCTATACCATTGCATAGATATTGCATCCCCTTTGAGTTTCATTGGCTGTTGCCTTGACAACGGCTGTACCCGAGGACTTGAATCATATTGCTTCAATACTATTTTCTTATTACTCAACCTAGTTCATCTGAAACAGTGTAGGCTGTTCTGAAGTTGTTTCATTTCTACGCGTGACATAGGAAGGCACCCACTCCAAATGAATTGGCCCCTGTTCTGATTGAAACGCTGGTTTTGATTCGAGTGCACTCATTGTCTGCAGTGGCTCTGATTTCAGGGCCGAGGGTTGTGTTCAAGCGCTAAAACTTAAGAGTTTATTTGACACAGAAAGCGTAACAAAAGCTCAAGAGAGAGGAAGAAGCGCAGATCAAATCAAAATGGAAGCACGGAATGTTTCAAGGTCTCTGAAGGAAAAAAAAACAGAGAGTGACTATATAACATTTAAGCACAACAGATAAAAGCAGTAGTGATAGCGTGGAGGCAAGTGTATCTGCATTATTGTGGTGCTAAAACGAGGGTCCTGTTTGAATTCCTTGCTCCACTGCAGCGCTCGATAGAAACCATGACAAAGTTGGAGAAAGGGAATATTTGTATAGTCCGGGCCCTACTGTGGCCTATCTGTAAAGCAGTGTTTACAACCAATTTTCTCCTCTTTTTTTTTATAGACGGGGATTGTCGCTGAGTGTTCTGGGGAAAGTCATTTTTCAGCAGGGACAAGCATGAATACATCTTCTGGCCAACAAAACATAAAAATAGTGCGCTTTATTTATTTTGTCAAAACTTTAGAGAAAAAAAAAACTTGTATTTTTCCCTGCTCTAAAACACAAAACACACTTTTCAGAAAACAGTCCAGCTCCATTATACGTCAATATTTGAGGCATCTTCAAACAAATCTCAAGGCTCATTTGGCTACTGATGTCGTCGATCGGCTTGTTGTTCTAGTGCTTTCCGGATCTCGATGTGCTCCAAGTGGGTGTCTCTTTGTGAGCAGTCCAGAATGCTAGTGGTTTAGTGCTCATTGTCACAACAGTACACTACGCATAACATTGCAGAATATGTAGAGTTTAGAAAATAAAATGCTAAAGAAAATAAATGTCAACAATTGTGACCCAATTTTCTTATTCCCTTACAACACTAAACTGCGTTTATCCTTTTTTATTCATTCTACTTATAAGATTGTATTATTTACTATATTTTTCAGTGAGACAAGCCACGGGATGAGAACTAATAGACCACATGGCTCGACTACTCAGTGTACTCATGTTTATGTATCAACATGCTTACAATGTGTTAGGTCCGTCATGAGTGTCTGACACCATGCAGAGCAGTCACCCGCCGGATGCATCAGTAAAAATCATATCAAGCACTTAAAAACCAGTAGAGAAGCTATGTTTGGCAGCTGGCCAGCTACCAGTGTTACAGCATCCCTAACCCTCCTCCAGAACAACTTGATCAAGTCATCATTAGACTTTGCTGTAAAATGGATTTGAAATGGCTCTTCTCGAGTGTGCATTACCCATGTGATAATGCTAATGTTAATATACACAGCGGACAGTATTTCATCTGCATGATCGTTAGCGCTGCCATAAACCCGCTGGGTCCTTTGTCCAAACGACAGTGTCAGCCGTTTGCCTTACAGATCAAGGTGGTGTCCACAGTTTCCCTGAGACCTTTCAAATGTCAAGGCAAATTAGCCTACTGTAATTTTCATAAAAATGTCAGGAACACAAACCAATTGGTCTTGGACCTGGTCTTATCAATTCCTCTCTGTAGCGGAATACATAGATAATCCTTTGGCTGGCTAATTATCATGCAACGCTCTATTTGGAGGTTCCATATCAGGCTGTGGGACCACAGTGCTGAAAGGCATTGCCCCTCAGTAGCAAGATAAAGTAGCAGAAAGATAAATGTAAATAAAAACTACATACAAACAGAGGTCTTCAAAGAACTCTGCCTTCAATGAAACCATTATGCTCAACTGCGTAATGTAATGATGAAAAACTGGGATTCGGTGACACGATTGCAGGAAAGGGCTCTATATCTGTGGAGAAAAAGTGAAGGAGTCTACCTATTCATTTCAATGTATTCACTGGGTCCTAACTTGAAGGTGTGGGGTTGTGTGATTTGATAGCCAACTTGCTACACTCTAATTTCAGTAAGAGCTTTTTGTCATCATTTTATATTTGCACCTATCACCAACTATCAGAAGTAAACTCATCCGAAAAACAATAGCGCTGTATGCATGAATGAATCCTAAGCAGCAACACCTACGTATATGACCAACTGTGTATACAATTGCATGAATCATAAACAATTGCCAAAATCAATAACACATTATTTCAATGTTAAGTTTGGGTTTGGTTTTATATGCATTGTTCTTGTAGCATTTTCAACTGCCAACTGCTTTTGGCCCTGGGGCCAAAATACACTGTTCAGGGATCCAAGCCAACACATATGTAGCTCAATTTACAAAAGGTGCAAAGCATTGCATTCAACATATATCACTGTTCTGTGCATTTCACTATTGAACTGTTAAGTAACTCAGACCATAGCATTGTGCAAAGCACTACGCATTCAAGTTTGCATTATGAGTGAGTTCACCCCAGATTTATGTGGGGAATATCAGGTTCTGGCTCAGCACAGGAGAGATTTCCTTGGGAAATGCAGTTGTGGTTGAGACACAGTGCACACAGTAATGACTATGAGCATCTCTGTAATGGCGAAAGAGGGGCCAGTCCTGGTGTTCAGGGTCAGCAGCAAATGTCCCCCTGCCCTTTCCAAGGCGCTGGGAGGATCCTGGATATATTTGGATGGATGGTTGGACACTGGCAGCCGGTAATCTTATCAGCAAGGCAGAAGCATGGTCTTTGACGTGCTCCTGCTCCCACCTCCAGGGCTTTAAGAAATAGCCTGGGGTCTCCTGAAGACCAGGGTGGTCCATCTCTTCATGGCAGGTTTGTTTCGGCGTTGTTAAAGTTTAGGTCAACCATTGGGTGTGTGGGTCATCTGAAACGTCCAGCAGTGTGATGGACAGCCAGATGGAGTCTGCGCTGTGAATGTAAAGGCAACATTAAGGGCTTAACAATGTGTATAGACAGGAGGTCATATATGGAGGAGCCTCACTGGCAATCCTGTCAGAAAAATAGCTGGAAATCAAAGATATAAAAAGAACGAAAAGAGTCCCAGTGCAAGTATCACAGATATATAGTATTGAGTGCAGAACTGAGGTATACACTTATAATCCTGTGTGTGTGTGTGTGTGTGTGTGTGTGTGTGTGTGTGTGTGTGTGTGTGTGTGTGTGTGTGTGTGTGTGTGTGTGTGTGTGTGTGTGTGTGTGTGTGTGTGTGTGTGTGTGTGTGTGCGCACCCGTGGAGGAGTGAAGGTGTTGCTGTTGTCTAGCTTGCTTCATTCAATGAGCATTTATTTTCCCCTCTGCAGCCAAACACAGGGGATAGAAGTGTGGATGTTTGATGGTATTACGTTTAGTGCCATACTGTCAAAGGACCTGCTAACCGCTCTACTTTCAGGGCTGCTGGACAGCGGCGCAGTCTGTCTGAAGCCAGATAATTGGCATTTTAGAGGGGCTTCTCTGGAACAGCGACGGGCAGGGTATGGGGGTTGCTCCATGATCTGTCGTTATGAATGCGGCTGGCCTGACCCTTTGTGTCCTGGATCTGCCTCTACCGTCTGGTGTCGGGGGCGTCGGCGCGCCCCGACTGCGACAGGGAGGGAGGGAAGCAGAAGGGCACCGGCGGTGGGTGGTGTTGTAGACTTGCACATACAGCCCGTTATACGTTCCCTTCCTCTGAATGAATGCATGTCGAGATTCATTAATGAATCAATTAACTACACCGGCGCTTCTCAAGGCTGTCCGGTCTGTCACCGCGATCCACATTATGTGCACACAGACATTGATGTGAGGTAAAGATGAACTGTCAGAAGACCCCGCCACTGTACTTATAATTCATATATCAGTGTCTATAGTGTTTTACTTAAAAGATGTATTTAAACAGCCACAGCATACCCTTGCCATGTGTCAGATGGTGAGGGTATGTTTGATTAACAGAAGTTCCAGCTGCTATGTGCTATTTTTCCTCCACTCTGTAATTGTATTTTGTCACTGAGAAGCCAGACTTGCGTGTCTTTGTTGTTGACTACTAAGACAAAGCAACAACAACAAAACAAAGTTTCTGGAGGCAGCTCAAGGCTCTCATGTGCTTTTCTTTTTCCTCCTTTGCCTGCTTCCTGGTCCTGTGTTTACGCTGTTGGTTTCAACCTCCCCTTCATCTCACTGTTTCCTATGTGCCTCTTCCAAGTTTAGCTCTGCCAGGCTCATTTGAAAGTCAGATCCCCCCCCCCCCCCCCCCCCCCCCTCCCCATCCCTGTTTCCCACCACACTTCAAGTGTCACACAGGGGCTGCAACACTTAATCAAGCCTCTGTCACCGCGCTGCAATCAGAGATTACAGGGCAGGAATATGGGTCATCCCAACGTCTGCGAGGATCCGACCGAGGCACCAGCACACATAGGCGGTGATGAGAGAGGTCTGCTTTGCAGTCATAACTGTTGTCACGATCAGATTTGCCGATGGGGTCTTCTGATGCTCCACACACCTCACATCAATGTATGTGTATATATAGATATATCTATGCACATATATATATGTGTATATATATGTGTGTGTGTGGATTGCAGTGACAGATCAGACAGCCTAGGGAAGCGTTGACACAGTTAATTGATGAATGAATAAATCTGAAGCTGTTGACAATATGTTTCTGTAACCACGCAACAAAAGGCAGCGGCGACGTGATTAAGATGACAGCGGGTCCGATTGTGTTCAAACAAAGCGATCCCTTTGTTCCATAATGGCTAAATTACATTGAAGGCATAAAAGCATAGGCTGGATGCCGCCTGCTGTGAGACACGGAGATACGGGGCGTGTCGCGCGACAACCAAATGAAAATGCATATCTTGCGGTCCGTCCAACTTCTGTTCTTAAGGTGGGGGATCTCTGAAAACCATGGCAACCAGATCATCATGTGCCTTTGGTTGAGCCGCTGCATGTTGGAATGAGAAAGAACCACCGCCAGCCTTGTCCCGTGTCGCCAGAGGACAATGCGGACGTGTGGGAAAAGGGAACAATAGGCAAAAACACATGTAATTAGAGTGTAAATGCTTCTAAATATGACACAATGCGCAAATGTCCCGGCCGGATGTTCGCGCCAGAACGGGCTGCTTTTTACTTGCATGTTTCTGAGGGCACAGTCGTGCTTCCATTAGGCACATTCAGACCCGGTCCATGTGGATCTCTGCCATGCTTGTTAAACACCATAGGACATCCATTAGGCCGAATCCATGAGCCAGCCTGCAGAGATCCTTTGGCTCTCAGTCCACGACCAAGGCCGGCCTAGGCAGGCACACATGTCTGCTGTGAGGAGAAAGTGCCCTCATTTGCGGTGTGCTGCTGTTTTTCCTCTGAGGGCCCATCACAGAGGATCACAGAGGGATGTGAGACACATACACACACAGACAGGTGCGCTCATACCTGCACATGCACACTCATATACAGTACATGCACACACACACACACACAGCATTTTTAACAAGATACAGTCTTTTTGCGTGTACGTGGCAACCGTGAGTTCATTTTGATCTGTTAAAAGCTTTAGTAAACACAATATTAGCTATACTCAACTGTTGTTGAGCAGAGTGTGTTTCTTCAGAGTGCAGGAAACTCTTTCACTGCTAATGAACAGTACGGGGGGCTGCCCACTCACACACTTAGAAAAGTACACCTTAAGACCTTATGTATTGTCAATTTCACATATTTCTCCTTTGATGAGGATTGTTATTAACCTAGTGATGACTGTACATTGGCCCTTCACTATTTCAACATTAAATACCTTTATTTTTCACACTTTTAACGCTCCCACCCTCAATTCACACACATATAATTTATAATGTCTTTGCATGAATGAATTTGCAATTGCAATTTCAAAAAGTAAAATGTCATGAAAATGCTTCAAAATGAAAATGCACATAATTACTATAATGAGTTTAAAATGTTAGGCATATATTTATGTGATTTAACATCAGTATGTGCCTCAACAAGTAATCAGAATATTAGCATTCAAAAAAATGCCTAATGAATAAACGCAGATCTACTCAAAAAGGCAAATTATGTTGTTTACAACATTACACTAATAGACAATCTATTGTTCAGACAATATTATGTTTTCTTCCTGTTGTCAGCAAAAGGTTAAGATTTGCATATAAATTGACTGTTTTATTTTCTTCCAATACAGGCTTTGCATTATACTTCACTTGTAGCCATGTTAATGAGTTATGTTGATAGTTGAGCAATGCTAAAAGCTCTTATCCTGGAGGTATATTTATATATGTACATAGTATAAGCTGTGTCTGCTAATGCTTAATGGAAGTATATACAATTTAACATGCATGTATTTTTCATGAGACGCAAACCTTGAATATGTCCATGTTTCATATAATGCACGGTATAGTGTACAGTTAAAGCCGCAGTGTAGATAAATTGCCAATATAAGATATTCATCACTATTAAATTTGTAATTAGGGGCTTTTTTCGCTCTGTGCCCTTTAAGATGTTGGACACCCCTCGGGCTGAAAATGTTAGTAGGGCAATCAACTTAAACAGGCTTAAAATAAATGCATCACTATTTATTTGCCCATGCTACTAACATGAATGTCCTTCCAGTTTACCAGTAGTATGGTTGAAAAAAATAAGAGCAGGGCAAGAACTAGTTTGTCATCACTACATTTCCCATGCACCCTAGCATTGATAACAGAATAGAAGGGCTTGTTGTGAGCTGCGCTGGTATAATAAATCAGAGTTGATTACCCCTTTATCCTGTCGTCAACGCTAGGGTGCATGGGAAATGTAGTATTGACAAACGGTAGGGAAAACAAAGTCTATGAAAAACATAGGTGAAATGGAGGTTTATCACTGTGCACTGCGATAGTTAACATACCTTAAGGAAGGAACCAACACAATACACAGGGTCAAAATGAGCTCTCCCTAGAACAACTCAAAGTCAGGGGACCATGTGCATACCGTCTCCATTATGCTTGATTCATTTTCACTCGGTGCCCCCCAAGGAAGCTAAAACAGCCCGACACACACATCCCTGAAACATGAATACGGTATATTGACAACCAAGTGCATGCGTGGTGACTTGTAAGCAGCGCCTTCTGGAACCACGATTCAGTTGTTTACCCACTAGGAGCACACTCTGAACCATCCCTACCCGCAGACGCCGGGAGATTTACATTCAAATGACTGTATTAACCTGGAAATTTGGGTCTAAATCGTGTAAATCAGATTTTTTCTTTTTTGTATGCGGTTAGGGGTTTCATAACTTGGCCCTGACCTCCCAATGATGCTCGAGTCGAGATACGGAGTCATACTATTTTGCTGAAAAAAGTTGTAATATTTTGGATGACAAATATACGAGCAGCTTGTGTGATTGCAGCCTGCAAGTCAACATGGAGGCTGAGGAGGGTTTTGCCAAATTATAACTCGACACTAGCTTTCACAAATAATACTTCAGCACAGAAATATTATTATTGAATAATAAGAAAACGTGTAAATATGATCATGTAATAATCATTTACTGAAATTATTTACTGAAATTATTTACTGAAATTAGAGACCGGAATGCAAAGAAGTGGTCATCTGCACGACAATTGTTAGTTTCATCAGCGTACACTGTTCAAAGAGGTCTGCAAGATGATTGTTAGCTACATCAGGGTACAAGAGTCTGGTGACGCTAGGCTGCTAATAGATTTGTTCCAACTAGCAGGAACTAGGACAGTGGCTTGCGTCAGCAGCACAGTAAGATAGTGGCCCACACATTATGGAATCTGAATCCTTACGATAAACCAATCTTGTATGGCAGTGCAATCAATAGCTGTATCTGATCGTGACTAAAGTATAAATGTGAGGCCTCTGGGGCATTTCAGAGGGGTGTCTTGTTCTCACAATTTGCTCTTATTGTTCTTGTAATATTCCAACTTTGTTTTTCATTTTTTGACCGAACATTACCGTTGTATCTTCTTCATCTTATTGTCACCCGCCCTGTCTTGCATCAGACACCACTGTTCTTCCAAAGTCACCATGTTACATTTAGCAATGGCCGCATTGCACAATGTCACAACCTGGTGAACAAATAAAGGAGAGGTTATTTAAGTCGAGGTTCTGTCCACAAACTGTTACAAAATCCAAAGCAGGCTATTAGGACACTCAGTTGGAACATCCATCACAGTTTCACAGAATGTCCACATCAGTCTGTTGAAACATTCATAGCACATTCTAGAAGCAGGCAGCGGAAGAGGAAGGACTTCATGCAACTCCAATATTCTGTAACTTGCCAAAATCTGACAGCAACGCGAACGGCAGCTGATTCGTTCAAAATTCAGGGCGGGCCGTGATTTATTTTTCTTTTATTTCCGCGATTGTAAATCTGAATTCCCATGGTCTCCATGGAGACGCCCGCCGACTCCCGCTGATGGAAGGTTCAGTGATCAAACTGGAATATGAGCATTGAGGTAATCCGCCAAGAACTTCTCCGGTCCCGGCCTGTGAAAACAAACAACTTGCTTTGAAGTATGCTTTCACCGCTTAAGGACAGCCGCAACAGTTTGTACAGCGTTCTGTTCCACGCGTGTCGAAGGAACGTATTAGCCCTCTCAGGAAGAACAGCGTAATCTGTCTTTTCCGGGTGGAGGGCTGCAGTGTTTTTTGTCTTCCTGACCCCCATGCTGTTTATAACTTCTGCTGCACTGCCAGGTACCGAGATAAGTGGCCCTAAAACAATGTCACAGAAATTACAATTTGCCGTGAGGAGGGCCAATAGTTCCCGTCAAGACAACCAGAGGAAAAAAAGAAAACTATATAACTAAACTATACTATATGGAGAATTATGAAATACAAATCGCACACCGTTTATCTCAATACTGTGTGTCGAAACGTGCAATAAATTCTCATATGAAATGAGTCCAAGGAAGGCAGCACAGTGATTAGTGAGGTTGTGTCACAGTCCTAGCTCTCCTCTTGGTTGTGTGAGTTTCTTTCAGTAACAGTAGCTTTTTAAAGAGCGGTAATTGCCCAAGTGTACATTGTGTGTGTGTGTGTGTGTGTGTGTGTGTGTGTGCGTGTGTGTGTGTGTGTGTGTGTGTGTGTGTGTGTGTGTGTGTGTGTGTGTGTGCGTGCCTGCGTGCCTGCGTGTGTGTGTGTGTGTGTGTGTGTGCGTAGTCTGTTTATGCGTATGCTCATCCATACGTGTGTGGTGTGCCTGCGGGCAGCTCTGATAGGCTCCAGCTCCCCGAAACAATGAGCAGAGATAAGTGGGTGAACAAGAAAGGTTGGATGGATGGATGGATGGAGAGACAGCAAGATGGATGGCTTTAAGGAGTTAACCTTCCTCCTGCCTATACGTATAGCATCAAATTCCTCCAGAACCATGCAGGCATTGAAAACCACTCTATGGGGTTTTCTTAAAATAGCTCACACATTCTAAAGGAAATGTGTCTGAGGGTATATATTTGAAGAACATAAAAGTCGATGTAAAGAGACAGTCTTAAAGGGTAATGTAATAGTCACATTTAAACAAGCAATCGTTGAAAATGCCGATGCCTCCCCAATAAGGGAGCACATTGATAACATGATAAAATAGTTGACATTATAAAACAGTTCTGCTCTTGTTAAAAGTGACATCACACGCAACACTCATAAAACTCATAAAAAAACGCCATGTCACTAAAATGTGACGAAGCAATTTTATGGCTCCATTTAAAACGAGGCCCACAGACCCATCGCTCTTGCACAATAGCTGCACTGTTCAAAGCCTATAAGCCAAATAAAAACCAGATGCAAATTCTGTCAGGTTTACTATCACTCTCAAACTAGTGTTGACTTATCTGCAAGGGCATTAGCATTCTCAAAGACCTCTATTCTCTCCCTGTTCACGTTCCATCCGCGGGTCTCCGCAGAGCTTCCTGTGGTCCGGCGTGAGCACATTGCAGTCCTGATTATCAATAAGAACGGCACAGAGGTTCCACGGGGGCTGAAGACAACGACGCTCCATCACACGCTGCCTGACAGGTGACTGCCATTATCAAGACGAGCCAGACAAAAGGGGACCCATACACCAACATGAGTTATAATTTCCCCCCTCTCTCCGCCGCACGTCCGTGCCTCTGAATGTCGGCGTCTGTGTTGCCTCCTCTTATCAGTGTTCGATTTACTGCAAGAGGAAAAACAAATGTTTGAATGGGGCCAGTGTCCGGTTGCGCTGAAATGAGAGCCTGCGGCCCTGGATGTGTTCACGACCACGGGCAACTGCGCGGTCCAACCCAGCCTCTTGGTAGGGAGGGACAACAATTATAGTATAATCTAGACAGAATGGACTTTTAACATCTACATAATTACACACATAACGCCAAGGATGGTGTCAGTGTGCCTTACTTCGCCGCTGAGACGGGGTTGTTGACAGGCGGCTACACCCATTCTGACATTAATAATATCAACGTCGTCTCGGTCTCGCCCTTTTCCTTGTTGTCTAATGACCTTCAAGTGGCATCGCGACGTGATAACCCTTAACGTGAATTGAGCGCGTCTTTTATCTTCGTCTTGTTAAAGAGCGACGTCAAACAAGGCGAACGGCAATATGTCTTGACTGTGACCTTTTGATGGGCGGCGTTCGGATGTCAGGGATAATGCGGCATCAGTTCCGCAGTGCAACAAAGCCAGTGTTTTGTCGATGGGGTCTTTGTGCCGTGTTTACAGGATTGACGCCGTGGAGCACTGGGACTTGGGTTGTCATTCATAACTTCCTATAGCTCCGCAGCGCAAATCCACTGGCCTTTCCAATCCGTCGGATTTTCGGGTGGCTGCGATACACGGGTGCCAGAGATGACTGACGGACTGAATGGGGGTGCTGGTCTCGCAGGGCCTGTCGCATACGGTCTGGGGACAGCCCCGATGGAGATGGATTTCAACGCGAGAGGAAATGACACTGGACCAGTCCAAAGCCTTGAGCGATGCTTCTGCATGTTCATTAGCTACACATTCTGCACATTCCTTAGCTACACATTCTGCACATTCCTTAGCTACACATTCTACACATTCCTTAGCTACACATTTGACACCTTCATTACACAGGTTGAGCCTTTTATTGGCAGCCAGTGTGTTATCTTAATTGATCACTGAATTAAGACCACTTGTGTCTTATCAGATGGAGTATCCACACCAGCCGCTTACAGCCTGTGGCTTCACTGTCGTCGCTGTGAATAGGCCTACGCATGACACTGGGAGTATTATGAAGATCACAGCGCGGTACATAACAACTACAACTGTAAGCCACCGAACACACTGCGCTGCGTGTGATTTTCTCTTTCAGAGGCAGCAGGTCTTTGAAAGAGACACACACACACATTTATTGTACAGAAGCTTCGTGTGAGCATAAAAGCAGGAGGGGATGTGTGATGTATGGTGGAATGCAAAGGGAAAATGCATGGATTGTATAATTGCCCGACCTCTGAGACACTCTGGCGGCACCCCACAGAGCAGTGCCATCATCTTTCCATCGTGATCCTATTGCGTGGCCCCAGACAAAGTCATTTCAACAGTCCCTAGTGGCCGGAAGGATGAAAACAAAGATAGAGAGGGATGGGATAGAGCTCTTGAACCCTTAAATGTTGTTGCCTCAACATTTGTCATGAAGCCCTAAAGCCATATAATATTGGCATAAAAATAAAAAATAAAACTATTTTTTTCAGTTAGTTTTTTTAAAAGTAGGACTGAAACCAACTCCAGACTTATTGCAAAGCACACTAAGTCCACACAAATATGGGGGTTTAAATGTCACTCCTTTTTCAATCGACACGAATATCTGTATAATCTTCACAAGGTGCTTTCAGCAATCTGTAATACACACTGACATGAATATAGATTGGTTTTTCTGGGGGGGTGGGGGGGGGGGCATGAAGACCAATACAACGGGGGAAAAAAAAAACATGAATCGAAATAACAATTGTTAGAATCAAGCTGTGCTTCTGAATGGATTTAATATGGTCACATGAATAGATTATGTATAGAGCAGAATATAGAAAACAACTCTCCTAAGTAACGCATATGCACAGAAAAGAAACAATGAGTACATTGAGAGGAGGTTGGGGGGGGGGGGGGGGAGTTTAAA
>OMKI01057523.1:11276-22836 GCA_900302315.1 Phycis blennoides | reverse complement strand
CACACATACACTCACACACACACACACACACACACACACACACACACACGCACACACACACAGAAACACACACAGGCTGGTTATGAGGAACATGCAGGGGATCCAGAGCCTCTATATAAAGTGAGATGTCCACAGCCATCCAGCGTCGTGTCTGGGGCAGCAGCAGCCAAAACCAAACTCTCTCTCTCTCTCTCCCACTCTCTCTCTCTCTCTCTCCTCTCTCTCTCTCTCTCTCTCTCTCTCTCTCTCTCTCTCTCTCTCTCACCCAACATAAATCCCTTCGCTGATGACATCACCGTTCCCCGGTGGGAGCTCAACACCCTTCATGAGAACCCCCCCCAGGTCTTTCATAAGACATCTTCATCCCTGGCTCCTCTTCGTCTCCGACCAGAGGTGGGGGATCTCTGGTGGACCGCCCCGGGGCCGGCCATAGTTTATCTGGTAGTTGGGGGGTTCCAGGGGAGGCTCCCAGTGGGTCCTTGGCCCTGCTCCGGACCGTCTTTTGGTAGCCACTGTAACCATGGCGACTCATTCACCTCTGTCCACGCTTCCCTCTGTGACGTCTGCTGGAGGGCCCTGGTCTGAGTCTGTGATGAAGCTCGCATTGAACTGATACTGACAGAAGGCCTCTGTGTGCTTAGCTGTGCTTAGCTCAAGGGCACATCAGCATGGGTTTCGTCCCCAATGTCTACCTGTGGAAATCCTCAAATGTGTAGAACTGTTGATCTTTGACCCTCATTGTTGTTGATGTGGTGCTACAGGTCAGCCCAGCCGGTCCCAGAGACACCTGCATGCGTCCTGCAGCCTGATGCCCTCACCCACACCTGCTCGCTCATGACTCAACACACTGTGAGTCACTGTGGATTACAGCGTCTGCTGAATGACTGAATAAAAGTCCAGGAAGCATGGGTTTCACAGTGCCAGCTCAAACTGAACAAGCTGAGACGTGATTGGCTGATCGGGGTTGGAGGACAGAGGAGAAAGAGGAAAGGGGATCAGGTTTAGCTCTCAAAGCAACAGCTGGAAACCTGAGCTGTCATTGGCAGATTGTGGGGCAGCAGTAGCTCAGTAGGGTCGGTGGTTCGATCCCCTCCTCCTCCAACTGTCCGCATGTCGAAGTGTCCTTAAGCAAGACATTGAACCCCAACTTGCTCCCCGGGCACTGAACATAGCTGCCCACTGCTCCTATGTACCACCGAATGGCTCAAATGCAGAGAAGAGACTTCGTTCCCATATCTAAAAAATACTGAGAATGACCAATAAAGACTGAAAGGTCCTCTTGTGAGAACAAGCTGGAAGGCTGTTTTGGACTGATTCTCCAAGAATGTGTCTGTACTGTGGATATTGAATCACAGACGATGGACACAGTATGCCAGAATCAGGGTTTCCCCACCCCCAACACTGAGATACATGGGTGTGAGCTTTTAATTGAATCCACATTGTAGAAAACTTCAAAAGGCAACATAGGTTTTCTAATCTGATTAGAAGATTGGGTTCATTCTAATTTTATCCCAAGCCCAATTAGGCTAAGGATGATTTCCGTTGCGAGAGGTTTGCAGTTTTTCCTGTGGATGGCGTTGGGTATTTAATGACCTTATGCTAATCACAGAGTGGGAGACAACAGATAGGATGGCACCTCAGGGTCCCACACTTCCTTTTTCTTTGTTTGTTTCAAATGAACAAAGATTGCAGGAGAGAGTGAATGCTAGCAGAGCCGTTGAAAAGTATTCAAAACTTTGCAAACGTGAAAGCCTGAACACTGAACTCACTCACTCATTGTATTTTCAGCTAATTTATCACCATATTTTAATGTATTTATATGAGAATAAGTGTCGTTTACAGTGCAGTGTTAATCAGATATGTGACAACGTATCCATCTATTATGGACACTTATGGTCATGATGATGGAAGACCAAACAGTTCATTAGATCTTAGGGGTTTCTTAGTTAGATTATCTATAATATATTAGATTAGTTAAATTATGTATAATACATTGGATTAGTTACATTATCTATAATACATTAGATTCATTAGATTCATTCATTCATCTATAATACATTAGATACATTATCTGTATGTTGTAAAAAATTGTATGTATGTACAAATACAATTAAATGACAAAATGAATGTATTATAAATCCATTATCTATATCATATCTACATAAATATATATAAATAGTAATTCCGTTGTTTACACTTGTATTATTAAAAATGATGTCCCTCAGTGTAGAAAGTTTAGGATGCCGTTCCAAATGTACAGCGCCACCAACAGCTTTGGGGACAACATTAATATTTAAAAGGAAGAATCCTTATCTTTGAAGTTCACAGACATCAAAGTAACTCCTCTGATCGTTAAACCGAGCCATGCTTCGGTATAAGACCTTACAGTTATCAACATTAAAGCAAATTCGACTCCATTCCGGGACTCATAAATAGCCATCATTTGTTTTGTGCCATTGTATTATCTTAGGATTCCTTGTAATATGATGTGTTATTGAAAAGGCATGCATCTCATCAGCCGTAGAACCGGGCTTAGCCCTCTGGCAGCAGAACCCTCAGAACTCATGGCAGCTGGCTCCTGGATCATTATTCACTGCACCTTTCATACAAGGAAATGGAGCTCAAAGTGCTTCACATTCATCAAAGAGAACACATAAAATGATAGTAGGATAAAGGAGGATACAGGACATAAGTGCTTTAAACTTCGTTGTTCAGAAACATACAAAACAAAGCATAGTCTTGGGGAGAGACAGAAACAGGACTGCTGCTGTCTAGATTATAATAATGTTGATGTAGTGATTCTATTATTAGAGTCACAGCCTAGGATTAGATTATTCCCTTAGAGTAACGGTCGGATGGTGACTATAATATGGAGTAGATTATCATAATGGTAGTGAAGAAGCGTCCCTTGTGTGCTTAGTTAGGTTAGTTTGAGGTCGGGGTTATTTTGAGAACAATGAACAGAGATCAGGTGGGGGTCCTCTGAGAACAAGGGGAGGACCATGCCGGGTCGGGGTGAGGTTACTCCAAGAACAGCCGTCTCAGGAGGTCGCCGGGAGGTAAAACCACCGGAGGTCTCCTCCGCGTCTCAATGAAATGTTACTCCGTTAGCATTGAATCCTTCCTGTGCTCCTCACTTCCTGCCATCCTGAACCAATCTATCCCAGGACGTCGGAGCGCTCCCTGGGACCACGACGACCGGAGGAACAAAGAGCAACCTGTGTGACGGACCGAGCCGGACCGACCCGTGGACCGCAGCGGCTCAGACATGACGAAGTTGTAGTTACAGGGGTGAAGCGGTGCTCTCTGTCAGCCAGCCTCCCCTGTGAAAGGGTTCTGCATAACGGCGTCGTGATCCAACGAGGATCCAACGAGGATCTCTTGGACTTCCGGAGCCACCGCGCTGCACCTGTGTCCGCAGGGGGGCAAAGTTCAGCGATGTGACAACCCAGATTCAGATTTTTTTTCCTTCCCCGAGTGCTTAATGAAATAATCCCGGTGGATTAGCGCAGGGGCTCTTTGATGTCCACCGCGTTCCTCGTTTAATCAGTACGATCAAACTCAGCCGGGGACGGGCCCCGCTGTGAGGGCCCTCGTCCGGGAACAGAGGCTTCCGCTTGGCTTGCTCTGCACTGAGGAGGCCCCTGGGGGACCGGGCCCCTGGGGGACCGGGCCGCACGGGCCTCTAAACATGCTATGATCTCATGTTGAAAATCCTTTCCTCCTCTGCAAAGTGTCCTGCTTCTACCACGACGGGAGTTAACTTAATAACTTTGTTTTTGAAGCGATCACGTTCGGGGGTACGTGGGAGGGGGAGTCCTTTCATGTGGCGATGAGTGGCACTTGATTCACGTGAGCAGAATTCAGATGAGACCAGGCGAGGCCCGACTACCTTCTCCTCTGCACCGCGGCCGGCCACCGACCCCCCGCCCTCTGGACGCTGTGGGTCTCGGCCTGCCGTTCCCCGGGACATCTGAGATAATTAGCGGTCTATTCCGGGTGTTTGGGGTTGGGGTGGGGGTTCTCTGGGCTCTCAGGCCTCGGTTCTGGGCCCACCGTGTGTGAGGACGGACTGGAGGCTTGTTTTGAGGCTGGTTCAAAGTCCTGAAGCGACGGCTTTTGTCTCCTCTGAAGGGAGCGAGCCCGTCTCCATGACGAGCTCAGTCATCTGTGAAAATAAGGGCTAGGAAATGTTCTGTAATTAACAGCTATCCACGCGTTAATAAGACGAGGAACCAGCCCATAATGCAGGAGGGTGGTGTGCTTTTGCCCTGCATCACGGCTTAGAAGAAAACTGAATAACAAGTGTTATGTTATTTTTCTCTTGTTTCTCTGGTGTGGCGGTTTTGAGCACCAGAGATATTCTCTAAGGCTCGGTGCTGTTGCCACAGAGGATGAGTCTAGAAGGAATGTTGAAGTTTAAAGTATTATATATGAAGTTGGTTGTGTTTGTTGAACCCTCTTCCATTCCTAAGAACTCTAGAAACAGCAGAAACGTCTTTCTATTAACTGGTCTCTCATCTCTTTTGTTAGTCTGTTAAGACTTCATTTCCCATGAGCAGTGTGGCCCTATGCCTCTGACAGCTTCTTTAGCTTGTAGCATTTGTTATGATGAAACAGGTGGCACTGTTTGCTCAGAGAGCCATCTGTAAATGTATAGAGACTAGTGAATTGCTCATTGCATTTCACATCTTATTGAGGAGATGAAGCTCAAGTATCTACAGGTGTTGAAGGAACCATTCTCAAAATTTCCAGACCTCTGCAGTGTTGATGAGAAGCCATCTTTTACGAGGTGGATTAAAAACCGGAGAGGTAATTGGACTAACGAGCAGTGTGGGGCGTGTTATGGTAACAAGAACACTAATTAAGTCTTTTGTCAAACAGTTGTCCAAAGGGTTTTCACCCGCTCAGGAAAACAACGTGAAATGTATTGCTTAATTAACTCTATTACCTCTTGTGGTCTCGGGGTGGTACAGAAGTGATTCACACAGAACAATAAGAACCGAACAAATATGGGGAAATCATGACTCATTGGAGCTCTTGTCACAAAGGATGACCATATGGATCGTGTTTGAGTCCTCTCCTTGCCCTGGTGTTTGGGAAAATTAAAGATGTAATCACGGAGAGCTGTGTAATTCATGCCAACAGGTGTCAGCCCCTCCAGGAATACCCCTGCGGCTACAGGCTAATGCGCTTCCATGGCGCTAGTGCTAATGATTAGCTCTCCACACCCGGCCCTGATTGATCACCGCGCTGTCCGCAGTACTTTGAGATCCATTAGTAATCACTGTGTCATCATTGGGCCCTGATGTGCACGCGGCTCATGGAGACGGAGGCGCGGGACCTCCAGATGTGTGCGGCGAGAGCGATGGAGGGAGGCTGTGAGCAGCAAGGAATGGAAGGCATTGTTAGATAAATGAGGAATACTTTGTGTTTCAAAGTTGGTTTAAGTGATTTTTCATTTGGGTCTCCATGTGCTTGTTATTTCACGTGATCACGAGGAATCATTTGCTGTGTCGTACAGCAGATGTTGCTTGTTTGAGTAACATGGTTTGCGATTTCAGGTAAAGTCGTTGGCAGATGGGTAATTTTTAAAGCAGCTTTTTAATTCATTCTAGATTGTTTGATGGGTGTATCGTCTCTCCAGTGAAGACCTCAGATGTTGCCTCACTTCATTATAGCTGAATGTCTGCCTGTACAGCGCTGGTGGTTCCCAGGCCTTTCTGTCCCAAGACCCCTTTAGCTTGTTTTGGTTCAATCTCCAAGACCAATGTTTCCTTATGCTAAACCTGTCCAGCTACATGGCGTTGTCATTATTCCCATCATACATTGTTTTCCTCAGAGATCCCTGCACCTCACCACACTGTGAGGACCTTGCTCAATGTCCTAACTCACTCTAATTTGGACATTTGCTGTGCTTGTCTTTCTCTTCTCACTCCGTTGTCATTGTCAGTTAAGATAAACTGGAACATAATAACGTTTGAAAGTTTCAACACAGTTCAAGCTGAACTATGTTGTTTTTTCCTCAATCATGGATGTCGCCTTGGGAATAATGTCTGTTTTCTGCTCTGGCTCTCCATTGTGTGATGCTAACCTTATCATGTTAACCATAGCAATGTCACCTGATCGCCCGGAGTCCAACAATGCTGAAGGTTACGATGCTAACCTTTAGTATTGTCTTAGCCTAGCCTGGAAGCTAAGCCTGCAAGCAGGCCGGGGCACCCTGCTGGGGGTTTGGGGTGGGGGGGGTTCTGGCAGAATGGACTGACCCACTAACCCTGACCCACCCCCAGACAGCGTAGAGTTTCAGCAGAGATAAGTATTCTCTGAAGGGGGAAGAGTTCTCCTGTGGTCAGCAGATTTACAGCTCAGGCAGTCTGTTGGCAGGTTCGTACCTGGGAGGAGGTTAAGGGTCTTTGTATTTTAAGTCTAAATCATATCATTATTTATTTGAATAAACTTTAATAGTGTCTTATCATGCATGTTTGAAGGCAATACTATGAAAACTTCTAATACGAATACTCCTGTTACTGCCACTACCACTGCTGCATTGACTAATACTGCTAATAATACTATTTCTAATTATTAAACCAATACTCCTACCACTTAGATAAGATAACTCCTACTAATACTATTTACTTTACTTACTTACTACTCATATTACTACTACTCAAGATAATGATCTTCATAATAATAAGGTCATGAATTCTGCCACACAGAGTTGCTCTTTTTCCTCCAGTCGAGGGAAGGCAACTATCCATTGGTCTGGAGGTGGGCCTTCTCACAGAGCTAGCCTGTTCCACTGCGGCTCCTCACAGAGCTAGCCTGTTCCACTGCGGCTCCTCACAGAGCTAGCCTGTTCCACTGCAGCTCCTCACAGAGCTAGCCTGTTCCACTGCGGCTCCTCACAGAGCTAGCCTCTTCATCTGCTGCTCCTCACAGAGCTAGCCTCACAGAGCTAGCCTCTTCGTCTGCTGCTCCTCACAGAGCTAGCCTCTTCGTCTGCTGCTCCTCACAGAGCTAGCCTCTTCGTCTGCTGCTCCTCACAGAGCTAGCCTCTTCGTCTGCTGCTCCTCACAGAGCTAGCCTCTTCGTCTGCTCCTCACAGACTAGCCTCACAGAGCTAGCCTCTTCATCTGCTGCTCCTCACAGAGCTAGCCTCTTCCACTGCTGCTGGACAGCTGTCAGAACCTCTCCGTCAGCTCGTTCCCGTGCAGGGGAACTTGAACGTCACCTCGTCCCCACAGAGAGGGAGAGGAAGTGAGTTGAGGACTTAGTGTTAATGTGGAATGACTTGCTTGTCATACAGATGCTTGACGAGAAACATTTGTTAAAAAGTAGGATCGCAACCAACACGACTTCCTCACTGCACTACCAAGGCTGTCTGGCACGCGGCGACGGTGTGGAATTGCAAGAATGCTTTTTAACGTCACTGTGGAGAGGAATAAAATGTGTAATGCGTGAAATTGGGGCAGTAACATGATTCATGGTGACACTGACACAGGCAGTCGGCCTGCTGGGGAAACTGTGAGAGCTCTCTGCTGATTTGTGTCAAACGTGTGTCCAAGTCTCCGAGTCTCAAGACAAAGGTTACGCGGTTCGAGATCCTTCTTGTTGTGGTTCCCTGAAGGACAAAGGTTCAGCCACCAGGGAGCTGTAAACAGAACTGTCCGGCCTGCAACTAATGTCTGTTTTATCTCTCGGTGATTATTATTACTGTACTCAACACTGACAGGCACATGCTTTGTTTTGCATTTTCTTTTGTGCATTTGGAGCAGGACTTGGCTGGGTTCAGCCTGGACCCGCGCCCTCACAGGGTATGGACGCCACCACAGTACATGTTGATGTGGAATGGCGTCGTTCAGCAGATGCTTTCATGCAAAGCAACCTGCAGGGCTTTTCATCACGGAGCAGCTGGAGTTTAGGCATGTTGCTCAGGGTCCACTGAAGGGAGCGTGCGTACATTGGGGATGGAACAGAACCCAGAACCATACGGCTGGAGTAACCGCTGGACTGTCCTGTCCCTGTATTACAAGACCTGAACACCCAAGGTAGCTCATATGCTCACATTTGATTTAGATCTGGATTTCAAACTCTCTTTTTCATCCAGCGATGGTCACCATGGTGATCAGTCTAAACATGGAACAAACATGTCTTAAGTCACGTGAGTGGAAGTGAACGGTGCTTCCACATGACTCAGTGTGTCTGACCTTCAAATATTCTGTTTTAAAAGTCCCTCCTGGGGTGGAGACCCAACCAGGAGGTCTCTCTTCCAAGGTGAAGGATCTGATGTGTTTAACAGCAAGGCTGAACTTCAAACTCAGATGCTAGGCTAATGCTAGCCACATATTCAGGCTTCTGTGAGAGAAGACAGACAGTCTTGTTAAACGTTCAAGCACTATGGAAGTCTGATATTCACTTATGCTACAGCGTGATGTAGACACAAGTACAAATACAAGAACGCTCCGAAATACAGTCAGGATACTGTAGTGATTAGGGTGTGACTCTCAGCCAAAGGGTACCAGGTTTGATCCCCAATGTCCGCAGTCTAACCCAATGTATCTGAATTCACTGTACGTCACTTTGACAAAGGAGTCTGCTAGATGGCCTAATGGTGAAGTGGTAAATCAAAGTCAAGTCAAAGTAGCTTCATTGTCAATTCCTTCACATGGCAAGACATACAAAGGAATGGAGAGGACGTTTCTCATCCTCCCAGGTGAAACAAATAAAGTGCACAGGCACAACAGGCAGGACAAGACATTCCTAGTACTAAAAAGAAAACATACAATTCCAACAGGTAAGATAAAAAAAGATAAAAAGACAATAAAAATAAATATGCAATGTCGGAATCTACTGTTGTATGAAGAAGAAAAAGAAGAGGACCTTTCGGTCTTTATTTGTCATTCTCAGATATGGGTAGGAGGTAGGAGTAGCAGCATAAGTGCCTGACTAAATAACTTAACCCTTCCATTCAGGAAGTAGCAGAAGCCGAAAGCAGACAGCTCAGAGCATGATCTGAAGAGTCAAGTCCACATCTCTACAGAGTCACCTTCTCATCTCAAATCTAACTAAACCGTGCTGTTCTGTTCAGGACCACGAGCTCTCCTCTTTTGCGACACATTACATCACAGCAGGAGAGAACACAAGGAAGACATTCTTTCTCTTCCGTGGTCAGCAGGATGTTTGGAGCATGTTCAAAGTATCGGAGGGGAGAACTCAACGTGGAAGAGAACACGTAAAGGAAAGAAACCTACAAAATGTAACCAATGGGAACCCTTATCTTCTGTCACATGGTACGGACACGGCTCTCTGATTGGCTCAAATCAGTTAAAATGCAATGTCACTTCCTGTATGTCTGTCTCTCTCTTTCAGACTCTCTCTCTCTGTCTCTCCATCTCATCCATCCCCAATGTAACGGTAATAAAGAGGAGAGGGACAGGTGATAAACTCTGGGCCTGGAGGGACAGGTCTGTGTCCCATCTCTCTCTCTCTCTCTCTCTCTCTCTCCACTAACAACCTCCTTGCTCTCTCTGCCTGACTTCCCATCCTCTCTCCCTCTCTCTCTCTTTGGCAGAACTTCCTGCAATTGTGAGCCAGGAAAACGCCGGCCTTATTGGATGCTCTCTGATGTACCACACACACACACACACACACACACACACACACACACACACACACACACACACACACACACAGTGTGTACACCAGTGAGGTGATGATGTAGCTCACCACTCACCAGATTATCCAATGGAACATTATTTTTCTACTCAATAAAGTCTGCTGAACTCTGAGCCGTGTCTGAAATGCTCCCATCCAGGGGTCTTCGCTGTGGGGAGGACCTGCTGCCAGGGGTCTCTCTGGACTGCGACACACTGACCTGGGAGCAGCTGTTTCTACTGCTCTCATTACTTACTGGAGGGCCTTTCTGGAATCTTCTGGAATCTGATGCTTTTCATTTTGATCATTTTATTTTCATTTTTGTATCATTTTGCATCTTTAATTTCTGTTACAGTCCTGAGACACCCTCACTTCCCCTCTTTCAGGACCTGAAAGTCTTTATTCAGTCTTTATTTTGATCATTCTCAGTATTTACATACGGGAATGAGGTTTGTTCTCTGCATTTGACCCATCCTTTGGTACATAGCAGCAGCATCTGGGAGGGTTACAGTGCCATCTTGTTTAAAACAACCCCTACCTCCCTCCACTCTGTCAGTAGACATCAGTAGAAGTCACTGAGTTTGGGTAATTCAGGTCGGTCAGCGAGAGCAGTGGAAAAAAAGTCCAAGAATTGTTTGCGTCCACACATCACACGTCAGACATCACATTCTCACATCACACTTCTCTCCTTTCAAATGAAGTTGGTTTCACTGCGGTCTGCCTCCTGGCCACATGAACACGTTTAATTAAACCAGAAAGGAAGAAAATATTTTGGGATTTTTCAACTCCAACTCTGGTTTCATCCAGCACACACGATGCTCCAGAAACCATCTGCTGGTCTTTCTACTACAGCTTTAGTTTTGTGGACTTAATTGTTTTGTTTTTATTGTTCTCATCCCCTTGGTTTGTTTTGATTGCGTTTGGCTGAACAGTTTCCACGGACTCTCGTACCACCGGCGCTGGTCAGAGGGCGCCGACGCACCGCGGAGTCACTCTGCGGTGGGGGTCTCCTCAGGGGGGCTCCTCAGGGCAGCTCTGACGGGGGGACCCTCACCAGGGGGTCCTCTGTGGTGGACTGACACTCTGAGCATCCACTTCACCCACCATCCCTCCCCCTCTCCCCCCCCTTCCTCTCCTCCTCCTTCCTCTCCTCATCTTGCCTGAAGATGTCTTTGCTGACGGGGCTGGTGGGAGGACTTCTTACTCTGCTCCTCTCTGTACCTGTATCTCCTCTCTGTACCCGTCTCTCCTCTCTGTACCTCCTCTCTGTACCTGTCTCTCCTCTCTGTACCCGTCTCTCCTCTCTGTACCTCCTCTCTGTACCTGTCTCTCCTCTCTGTACCCGTCTCTCCTCTCTGTACCTCCTCTCTGTACCTGTCTCTCCTCTCTGTACCTCTCCCTCCTCCCTCTCCCTCCTCTCTGTACCTGTCTCTCCTCTCTGTACCCGTCTCTCCTCTCTGTACCTCCTCTCTGTACCTGTCTCTCCTCTCTGTACCCGTCTCTCCTCTCTGTACCGTCTCTCCTCTCTATACCTCCTCTCTGTACCGTTTCTCCTCTCTGTACCCGTCTCTCCTCTCTGTACCTCCTCTCTGTACCGTCTCTCCTCTCTATACCTCCTCTCTGTACCGTTTCTCCTCTCTGTACCTGTCTCTCCTCTCTGTACCTCCTCTCTGTACCGTTTCTCCTCTCTGTACCTGTCTCTCCTCTCTGTACCTCCTCTCTGTACCATTTCTCCTCTCTGTACCTGTCTCTCCTCTCTGTACCTCCTCTCTGTACCTGTCTCTCCTCTCTGTACCTCCTCTCTGTACCTGTCTCTCCTCTCTGTCTCTCTCTGTGTCTTCTCTGTCTTCTCTCTGTCTTCCTCTGTGTCCTCTCTCTGTCTTCCTCTGTGTCTTCTCTCTGT
>OMKI01057519.1:12493-27238 GCA_900302315.1 Phycis blennoides | reverse complement strand
TCTCCCCAAACCCCCCCCCCCCCCCCCATGTTGTCCAGGTGAGGGAGGGCCTTGCACAGCATGTCAGTTTATAATCCCAGACAACTGAAGCATGTTACGGGAAAGGGCTATTAAACACAAAGGCATGAAACCGGAATCAGGTCGGGAATTACAGCGGTAATACGCTTGATAATGATGTATGCGGTACATGAGGACCTATATACAGTACATAGTAAGATGTGTGTAAATTAGACCTATTACGCATTTACATTGCGTATATACATTGTATTTGGACTGAAATGTATTATTCAAAGTATTTTGCATTACATTCAGACTGGAATCTTTGACACTGAGTCTCCATAGTGTTACATTATGTTTAGATTTTAATTCTTGAAATGTTGACTTAAATTGTAATCGAATGTCACAACAGAAAATCCTCTAATATTTCTACGTAATCTTAAAGGTAATCTTTATTATTTTTGTGTAATTGTTAACGCTTCACAAATCTGATTGCAGTAGTCATATACTGTGCTGCAATCAGTTTGTAATTTTGCTTCAGATCAGTGAAAGCAGACTGAATATAGACCTAGGCTAATTTTGGGTTGCCTTTCAAATTGTTGCTTCTTTCTCTCTCAATAAATAAATACATATTGATGTATGTATGTGTGTGTGTGTGTGTGCGTGTGTGCGCGTGTGTGTGTGTCTGTGTGTGTGTGTGTGTGTGTGTAAGTGATAAACATTGGCCCTGTCCAATGGGGCAGCCTTGCTTCTAATGAGGCCGACCATTCCGGATAGACAGTCCATCCATGTGACCGGCCCACTCACCATCAGACCAGGTGATGGTGAGATCACAGATGTCCTAACCAGACACGTTGTGGGGCACAGACTTCTTAAGCACGAGGTTATGCACGAGGTTTCTCACGCTAAAGAAAGCACGTGATTTACTGGCTGCCCAGATAACTGGGGAGGTAACCTAAAATGTGCAGTGTGTAACATTTCAACCTGAAATGTAAAAGTTATTTTAATCTGAAAGTTCACCTGCCGACTAACTGGGAGGGGCTCAACTTTACACATTGTGACTTCAAAGGGCGCTGAATGTATAAATAATAAGCACGTTGTTTATTTCAGTAACCATTTCCAACAAACATATGGGAATGACACAATCAGTATCACTGAAAGGTTGTAAATATGTCATATTAGATATTTCTCAAATATATTTATATATTTTTCAAAATGTTTTGTAACAAATGTCATTTTTTGTAACCAATGCACAAATGCGTTTGCTTGCAAAGAGTATCAACGTAAAACACAAAGTTGAATAAAGGTGCAAACCATAAAAGAGGGTCATATTCTGGTTCTGTTTTCATAACCACAACTTTAATATCAATATTTTACTATAATTGAATAGCCCAAGTAAACAACTGCCTTTGCAATGTAACAGCGCCCAGTCAGAGACTACGGTGATCCAGACAGAGTAGGAGGTACAGGTACAGCACTATGACGAGGTACAGGGAGGGTCTCCAAACTGGGAGACGGAGAGAGGTTTTGACCTGGTGCTCCAAAGCACGCAAGCACACGAAGGGAAAGGGGAAAAGATTGCACGCGGCCGTGAGGATCTATACACGTAGAACACATGTAGGTCCAGAGCTTCACTTTAGAATGGTGTCTTCAGAGGCTGAAAGACAAAGAAGAGACATTTATTACATTACATTACATTACAACCCATTTTTAAATTAAAAAGTTTTTCATGTATTTAGAATTGTTAGCTTGGCATACAGAGAAGACACACAGATTAACAGCACAATAGAAAACATTCTGAGCACTGCACTGGCTTCTCTTGAAACCATCAATATAAATCTTAACCATACATGCGGAAGCTGTACAATCATAAACTCAACGCGAATGAAATGCAGCGGGCGTGGAGAGTACTACCTTCTGCCAGCTCCTTGGCGATGCGCTCCTTCTCCTCTCTGACCTTCCTCTCCTCCTCCTCAACCCTTCTCTCCTCCGCCGCAATGGGCTTCAGTTCATCTGACACGGAGAAAGGACAAAGTGTACCGGGATGTTTGAGAAATAAATCCCTCCATCCAAATTAGGCCGTTGTATATACGTTGTATTGCTATAGTTTGGGACACTTGTCACATGCATCAGAAGTTACTCACCATATCTTCTTTTTCCATGGATGATACCAGCAATTAGTGCCGAATACCTGGCGGTCTACAGACAAATATTCTGTTGTTAATTTAACACATTCGTGCTCACGATTCATGTTTTTTTTTAAGATGCATGATCTATATGTATGCAACGCACGCATTTCCATATAGCACAGTTACATACTATGCATTGGTTTTACATTTGTTTTTGTGCTGCACGTTCATGCTCATCTACATTTAGCTTACTGGTTGACATTACTAGGTATTAGCATTACCTTGGTAGCTAGCTATCGCTAATAAAATAGGTGCAATTACACAGCGGAGTGTCATACAGTCAATACAAAAAAATTACGTTGATAGATATGTTATTCGATGCAAACCTTAATCAATGGAGATACAGCGACGGGAGGAGCCATCGCTTCAGTAGGCAAAACACAGGCTGGACAAACAACAGAGGTGACTTTACCGACGCTAGGGATCGTGGGAGACAGTGGCATCTTTATGTATTGGTGACATATTGATTGATAAATAAAATAAATTGCCTTTTAATCCAAACGAAATTCTGTACTTGGTTGGAAATACAAATTGACGCATATAAAAAAAATATATTCCTTAATTTTGGTTTTGCACTACCTATAGTCTTCCAGAAGGGGTCAGTAGATTTGCAGTTACAAGATGATCGATTGTCTGTCTGAATTAAATAATAGAGTTGTTTTATCGTATACCGGTAAAATATGCATAAAAAGTGCATTATCATGCATGAGTATACCTGTGCATAGGCCTACACAAACTAGTTTGTGATTATGGTGGCGAAATCCTGTGTATGTGTGCAAATTAATGAACTCACAATTTGATTGATGTCCAAAAACACCCTTGTAGCCAAGAAACAAACAAAAGAATAAGTAATAGCACAGCTCTTTATTGTATACAGCATCATGAGGCCAAGCACCAACAAGTCACATTTAAATACTGTATTCTGATGTAAATGATGGAGGTGATACAACAGAGGCCACATACAAGGTTACTTTCCTTCAGCTAAACAGCAGCAGATATTTGTATTCAAAACTAAACTTTGAAAACTTGCAAGCATTTTTTTGGCAAGCACAATGTTTTGTAATGTATTTATTTTTGTCAGATTGATTTTTCCTTATTCAGCTGACATTGCAATGTAAAGGAAGACATTGGGCTACATGAATACATATTGTCTCTTTTTTTAATGACAGAAATTCAAAACAAAATATATGAAATGATACAACCACAATCAAGTATCCATCTCGGAGACCCTTTTTCCACGACAACAAAGATTTACTACTCTCACTGTCCTTTTGGCAAACCTAACCTTACCTCGGTTCTTCATGTTGGCGGTGTACTCATTGGACTTGAGCTTAGAGTAGTAGTCTGAGAACTTGTTGAAAAGAATCGATATGGGCAGGCCGTTGAGGATGATCCCAAAAGAGATGCAGATAAACGCAAAGAGACGCCCCAGGATGGTCTCTGGGTAGATATCTCCGTAGCCCACCGTGGAGATACTGACCTGTGAGAGAGGGAGAAGAGTGTGGCTATTAAGTGGTGTTGTTCACATGTTGTTATGCAGTCGTTTAGTAGCAGACGCTTGGGTCCAAAGTGAGTGACTCACAGTTAGGCATCTTGCTGAAGGAATGCGCATAGACTGTCGATGTTGTGTTTTGAACCCAGAACCTTTCAGCTAGGAGTCAACATCCTGTCCACTAGACCATCCTGCCAACCACTACATCGCCTTCCTTCCTCTCTACACGGCCTCGAGAGACCTGGAGCCCCTCTCCATCGCTCTCATCCCTCTTGTACCCTCTATCTCTTATGGATAGTCCTGGCTTACCCCATTCTGTGCACATTCACACTTGTGCCCTGTGTTCAGTTGTAATTCGTTTTCAGGTGTCATGTGATGTGAGCTGATGAGCTGGGCCGGTCGCAGGAGCGACGTTAATCACCATTAATGACACGCATCCAATGACTGTATCTAAATTGTAACTGGCTTCAAACAGAAGTGAACAGGTCGTGAGTGAAGAAGCATCATTGTGTCGTTTCCTCACCGCCGCCCACCACCATGCCGCGGGGATGCTGGTGAAGTTGGTCTGGGGCATGTCGTGTTCCACGGTGTACACCATGGCCGAGAAGCTGAAGATGCCCATGGCGATGAAGAGGAAGAGGCAGCCCACCTGCTGGTAACACTGGCGCAGGGTGAAGCCGAACGCCCGCAGGCCCGTGGAGTGGCGGGCCAGCTTCAGGATGCGGAAGATGCGCATCAGCCTCATGATCCGCAGCACTTGTCCCACCTTGCCCACCTGGCCCACGGCCTGCATGTCGGCCTCGTGCTTCACGTAGTTCTCCTGGTTGTCGAAGAACTCCAGCACCAGCTGCAGGTACTGCGGCAGGATGGCGATCAGGTCCACCGTGTTGAGCACGCTCCTGCTGAAGGCCTCCAGGTCCGGTGTGGACACCAGGCGCAGCAGGTACTCCATGGTGAAGAAGGCGATGCACATGGACTCCACGTACTCGCAGTAGGTCTTGCCGCTGAGCTGCCCCGTGGCCGTCTTGTACTGCATGTCCTCCACGGTGTTGAGGGTCATGGCCACCAGGGAGACCAGCACAAACATGCTGGAGGCCACGGCCATGAGCTTGGCCAGCACCGAGGAGAAGGGCTTCTCCATCAGGTTCCAGACCACCCGCCGCTGCTGGCCCAGGAACATGTCCTGGAAGAGCGCCTCGTTCTCCTCGATCTCCACCTCGGCCTCCAGCTCCCGTTGGATCTTCAGCTGCTCGTTCAGGTCGTCCTGCCTCTCCTCGAAGGAGATGCGGCAGCAGCGGTGGGTGTTCTTGATCCGCACCCCCCAGTAGTTGATCTCCTCCAGGAAGTTGCGGGGGCACAGCTCGTCCTTGATCCACAGCACGCCCGTCCGGTAGAAGTTGAAGATGCTGTGGAACACGTCCGGGTCCCTGTCGAAAAAGTACTCGTTGTTGGTGACGGTGTAGTCGTCGCACAGGTCCAACTTCATGTTGTGGTCCGTGTAGGTGGCGAGCCTTCCGATCCGGGTCTTAGGGTACTTGGCGGCCATCCTGTAGGCGATCTGGTACGGCTTGCCGCCCACGTTGATGTTGATCATGTAGTTCTTCTTCGGGGACTGCTTCGGGGAGCTGAAGAACAGGTTCTCCTCCTCGTCCTCCTCGTACTCGGCGTAGATGTCGTAGATGTCCCGGCTCAGGTCCTGCATGGAGTTCCATGTCTTCACGCAGCTCTCCTTGACCAGCGGCGTGACGCTGTCCTGCGACGGCCGCCGCTCGCTCTCCAGCCCCGAGACTTTGTAGTTGGGGAAGAGGCTCTGTCTCCTGTTCCACAGGTTGACCATCCTGGCCGAGCTTCCCATGTCCGGTGCCCCGCCCGCTCGTCCACCCGCACCAGGGTTCACACGGCAGACAGCAGCGCGGTGCTGAACCCCATCAGCATTACTGTTTGCTAATACCTTGCCTCACTTAGGCTGCGATTGGAGGGCAGGAGCTGGATGCCGCGCGGCCCTGTTAATGTTGCTGACTGGGAGGATCGCCGCGCTTACAGGATGTCTAAGTACCATTATCCTCCGCTGGGTTCCCTCTCGCATGTGACGTCAGCCGCGTGGCACAACTCAAGTAATGCTCCGCCACACCTTCAGAAATGTTCAGTTTTTTAAGTTGTGTTTTAATGAAGGACTGATGGTCATACTTATAGTATTCGATTCAATTCAATCAAGAGTTATTAGAGCAGCAGTCAACAGCTGTCAATCGTTCTCTCATGTGTTATAAAATATAAAATCTCTGGCACTGTGCTGTCATTAATCTATTTTTAATCCCTGTAGATTATTTAAAGGAAGTCATCTTCGAGTGGTATTATGGAGAAATGCCACAGCATATCTTGTAATGCTGTGGCTTTTCGGTATAAACACAACATTAATGGACATTTTGCATCACATTTCATAATGTACATTTATTTTTGGCCTGGCACACGCATTAAGGAAAAGCAATGCATTTTGCGTCACAACCAAAGGCTTGAGTTTGGTGAGGGAGAAAAGAGAAGACCTCTGTGCTAAAGAAGAGCAAAGAGTAGCCACACACAAGAGAATAAAGGCTTTAGGTATTAGCCTATTTCCTATTGTGGAGGCCGCGGTACGGCGGTGAAGGAAGGAGTCATACAGAAGTCAAGACCACTGATACCCAGGGGTACAATTACAATCCCGTTCCTGATGGGAGTGACGTTAACGTGACCTGAAACATATTCATATGCATACATAGTCATTATTAGAACGTGAGACATTCGTTTATGGATTGCATAATGTTGCCTGAGGCTGGAATCCTCTTACAGGACAGATTATTGATATGCTGATTAGAGATAAGCCTGTATCAGATATGGGCGGGGTCAAAGTGTGTGTGACTAACCTTCACTCATCGCCTCTTGTGCCAGCCACAGCCCGTGGGCCACAGCCAACCCTACCTGCGTATGACTCACCTTCACTCACGTCTTCTGCCAGCCAAAACAGATTCAAATGTGGAGTCCTTAAATCGAGCTGCAGTCTGGTCGGTGTCGTGTATCATGGGAAAGGGAATTACTTATTAATTTTATCCTCAATCATTTTCTAGATAACAACATAGTGTTTGGAGGGTACTCTGAGTATGTGTGGCCCCAATGGGAATTGAACCCTTAACCCTGGCAGTGTTGATGCCATGCCCCCCCAAATTACTGTCTTAATAGGGGGGAGTATTGTGGTTGTGCCAGTTTAAAACTGGCATAATCATCGATCCTAAAGCCCCCTGAGTAACAAAACGTAGTTTTTTTTAAAGAACATTTCTACATTCAATATCAAAGACTTTTTTATGAATGCAAACCTTTTTCAAACTTACGTCAAAAGAGCTCTCGTTGTATTATGTTTGGAGAGCTATTTTAATGCACTTCTTTAGGTTCGGGACATATTTCCACCTGCTAAAACACAATACTTTCATTTTTTGATCTCGTAGATACGGTATTGTCTTCAAATTATATAATATTAAAATATACTGTATGTTTCCCAATCTACTCAACATTTCTGGATTAAACTCCTCTCCCACCAAAGTCTACTTTTCTGTCAGGAACAATTGTTTGCAAGATTTGCAGGGTAAATTCCCCAGAAAGCAGCTTAGTAGATCAAGAATGTAGGATATAATCACCATACACCGACTATTCTGGAAACAGTGGGGGCTGTAAGGAATAGGGGACATCTGGCCATAATCCTTCTTGATGCCATATATATTCCATTCTATATATAAACGGCAAAACCCAAACACAGACTTCTGCACTTAACCTGACCTTCATCAATGTCATTATATAGCCACAAGGTATACTGAAATTATATTTCAATTTGGATCCTGCTTCACCTATAGTAAGATGTGTACAAAGTTGTGAATCGGTTTAAATTATATATTTAAATGATTATAGTTTTACAAAAGGACAGAAGTGAATTTAAATCAAACACTTTTTGTTGTTTATTGATTGCACAAAGTACATCCAATAATAGAGACAATAAATAGAAAAACACACAAAATGTTGTGCACCGGAGATAAAGTAGGTCAACATATTGGTTTAGATTTAATAATGTATAAGTGATATTGACTGGAATAATAACGGCAAATCATCTATCTTTATATGGTGTGCAATGTATTATGAAGTGCTCATAGACAGTCACTAGATGGCAGCAATATGCATTTTGCAAATGTAAAACTATGATTTCAAGAAGACAAACAGAACAGGTAAATTGAATGTTGAGGATATTGTAGCCAAGCTGCAAGAGTAAAGAAGCAAATCACTTCCAAAAAGTTTTCATGGATTTTTTTGTAAATGCAAATGTAATGTTTCAATGTTATGAATTCAAAGATGTTTACTTTTCCATCTAGAAACTTCAATGGCTTTTAAAATTCAAAACATAATGGCAGTTGATGAGTGGTCGATGAGAAGGGTATTTAGATTTTCAGGAGAAAAGACGCAAACTTTATTCTTTACCTGTAGGAAGATAGGAAACAAGATGAAGCCTGAAATGATATGGGAGTGAGCTGGAAGTGAACAGGTAACATCATTTAACTTCCTCTTAGTGTGGTTTTACTCAAATGGAAGAAACACATTAATAAGATGAACACTCAATGTCAAACACTGATTCACGGTATGAGATGTTTGGCTATAGGACCGATTACAAGAGCTCTAGAGCCAAGTGGGGAGAAAGAGAAACAAGGACCAAAATGTTTTGGATGGGTGTGGGAAAGGGAAGAGTTTGAAACGGGGGTGTTAGGGGGACTACCAGCCCACCCACCCATGCTGCTGTTCCACCACAGCTTCTATCATGTTCTGAGGTAGACTTTGATGCGGCTTAAGATAGGGAGGGGGAAACAGAGTCACATGTATATCGAATCCAGATATTATGGATTCCTTAATGTGTTGTGGGTTGAAAGAGGAATACAGTGTGAAGTGTAGTTAAAGTGAATGGTCAGCATTTGCTGTACCAGAATTTCATTTTGAAATGAAAAAAAAAAACAGTAATCTCATCAGTAGGGGAAGATGCTGGCCATATGCCTAGCATTACAGTGGGTAGAGAAAGTTAGACCACTTTGTACTTTGATATGTTCATATTCATGTGCGTTATTGAAGAGCCTACTGTCATCTCAATCAGGCAAGATCTGTTGTATGACATTTTACAATCACTGTCCAGAATCCAGAGGATGGGGATAGTAGTTAACATTATATGCATCCCAGCATCAAAAGATGATGATGTGAAAAAGATTAAATCAAGACTGGATTGATGTGAACGAGTTCAGTGAAGCAGAAACCAAACGTCTAAAGACGAGAAAGAATAATAGCGAATGGCAGAGCGAGTAAGATGACGAAGTTAAGGGATGCGTTTTTTTTACAACATCCAAAAGGAGGTTGGAAAGACAAGGAATGTAGGGTGGAGCAGAAATGAGGAAACCACAAACAAGGATGAGAATGGGTCATACAAGATTAAGTACTACATTATTTGTTTTAAAGACGCATCCAAACCGGAGGTGCTCCATTGTCATTTTTCAGTTTCTAAACATAACAACATTGATGTGTATAATCTAAAGTTATAGTTATTTTGGTGTATATGCTTTGTTTTGTTTTCTATGAGTAGGATGCGTGATTCAGATCCTGGTCAGACGGTGGCGGTAATGCACCGAAACGTTGTTTTGTAACAGCCAAAAAAACCCCACTAGAAAGTAGCAGTAGAAGAAGAAGATGAAGAAGAATGGCTTCCCCTGCTGGATGTCAACATTACGTCCGCAGCTGCTTGTTAAAAGTGAGACTATTTCAGAATTTTGCTGAACATAAGACATCTAGTCACAGTATTTTCCGTAAAACAGCTTGCTACTTATCGTACGGCTTTGTACATGGCTGCATTTAACCCCAGTCCTGACAAAAAAAGTCTGCGTATTATCAGAATCCTTTGGGTCACTCGGTGTTTCCAGTGAACACCTGGTAAACTTGTTTCTACACACTTTACGATTTTAAAGATATGGAACCGTATGGATGTCCTTTTGTTACCCGGTGTGGGTAGTTATCAGAGGTGAAACAGTCAATTAAATCCATAAAATACCCCTGCAACTGTCAATGTTTTGGTAACTTGACTACGGGACTTGACTACGGGTCTACGGGACTTTGGTCAAAGGCTTTTACTAAAACTTTGACAATTTATTTCACCTCGGCTAGGACAACCACCCTCCGGCAACAAAAGGACGTCCATGCCAATCCGTAGCATATCTTGAAAATCCCGCTGTGATCCCCCCCCCCCCCAGGCCCATGACTGTCGCAAATGTGCTGCCTGGCTGCATTGACACGCATGACACGGAATGGAAGAGCAACATGATGCGGAATAGTTGCGCTTTTCACTAGAAAATAAGCTATCGAGGATTTTTGTTTGCAAGTGCAAAACTTGTCGAGTTATGTGGGGTGTGTTGCACCATAAGATCATGAGGCGCCTTACCACAAAGCAGCACGGGGTTGTCATGCTTCTCTGACCTCTGACCTCTGACATTGTGTAATCCCCCCGTAATGCACCATGTCCGTGTTGCTTACTAAAATATGTCAAGCTGTAATTCTGATGCCCCGTTTACTCGTTTTCTGTTTTTATCACAGACAACGATTATTTCTAAAAACTACGGGCAAAGTGGAGATTTCGGAAAACGCCGGTTGTGTTGCCGTGTTGCCGTGCCCTGGGAGAAACAGGGTTTTAGGTTCTCAAACGTCGCCCTGTGTTTACAATTTGTTTGGCTATTTATGCAGGTTGATGTAAATGACAAACTTTTGAAAACGATGTTGTGTGCATGATGTTATTATTGAAAACGGATGACGGGGTAAATATTTGTTTCTCTAAATACGTAAATATGTATGTGTAAATGTGGCCTAAGCAGCGCAACCCGAATATAGATTTATATAGTTTGTAGTAGTAGTATTTTTTTTTATATAGTTTTCCTTCATACTTTCCACACGTTACATTACGTTACATTTAGGGCATTTAGCAGACGCTTTTATCCAAAGCGACTTACAAAGATTACATTTGTCATAAGAAGGTGAAACATTTCATTGCTGCTAATACAGTAAGAGTCACCAGAACAAGTTTCAAGCGTTTCAATTGCTAGATTAACCATTGCTAGTATACAACATCTCTGACTAAGTGCCAAGTTACAAAGAGTGATTAAAGTGCCAAGACGTACAACAAATAAGAGCATGAGGGTAGGGTTATGCAGGGGTCAGGTGAACTCTGAACAAGTGGGTCTTGAGTCTCTTCCGGAAGATGGGGAGTGACTCTGCAGTCCTGCAATTGGCAGGGAGCTCGTTCCACCACTGCGGTGCCAAAACGGAGAAGAGTTGAGATTTCGCCATCCAACCTTTTCCTCCTTTTAGTGATGGCGGTACCAGTCGACCAGCTGAGGTAGTTGAATGGAGTGCTCAAGCAGGGGCGTGGTGTTTCACTAATGTTTGGAGGTAGGTAGGGGCAGTTCCATTGACAGCTTTGTAGGCCAGTAGCATCGTCTTGAATTTGATACGAGCCACTACAGGAAGACAGTGGAGGTCTAGTAGAGGGGGATCACGTGGGAGAATTTGTTTCGGTTGAACACGGGGCGTGCTGCAGCATTCTGGATCCGCTGCAAAGGTTTAATCGCGGTTGCAGGGAGTCCAGCTAAGAGCGAGTTGCAGTAGTCGAGGCAGGAGATGACAAGTGCTTGGATCAGGAGCTGTGTCGCTTCCCTCGTGAGGAAAGGCCGGATCCTGCGGATGTTGTAGAGAGCAAATCTACAGGAGCGGGTCACTGCAGTGATGTTTGCAGTGCAGGACAGTAGGTTGTCGACTATTGCGCCCAGGTTCCTTGCGGTCGGTGAGGCAGATACTGTGATGCCCTCGACCGAGACCAGCAGGTCCCTGTGAGGGCAGTATGAAGAGAAGCTCAGTCTTTGCGAGATTGAGCTTGAGTTGATGCGCACACGTTAATGAATGGGGGGTGCCAACCAGCCACTTGCTTTTAAGTTTGCTAACTAACAGTTTTCAAGTAGACTGCTTGTTGGTTTGTACAACATTTTCCAGTCTTAACTGACTGACATAAATGATCCTCCCCTCCGTTTACAATCAACACACAAATTGAATTAATCGTGAGACTAACCAGTACAGTACACAACTAGGTTTGATGTCTGTGTTCTCCTTCCCGCAATGCGTATGTGATGTTGATTGTGTTTGTCCTTTCTTTCATGTATTCCCCCAGGCGCCATGCTGTGGAAAACTGTATGTCTGCAGACTGTGCCACGATGCAGAGGAGAACCACCAGATGGATCGCTTTAAGGTCACGGAGGTGCAATGCACCGACTGCCAGACAGTGCAACAGGTAGGGCTAGTGACTTTGGGGTTCATGTTATATTTAACTATGCCAAATATTAGTAACCTGCTATTGCTGAAAAACACAACGTCATCAAAACGTATGTGTGAATGTGCAGACCAATGGTTGATAATGTGTAAATCTCTTTCTAGGCCCAACAGACCTGCCAACAGTGTCATGTCGAGTTTGGGGAATATTACTGTGATATCTGCCATCTTTTTGACAAAGATAAAAAACAGTATCACTGTCAGCCATGCGGCATATGCCGGTAAGCAGCAGCAGTATTAATGCATATGTGAAAGTACTAAATGTAGTGCAGTCATGTTTTTATTTTTCCTCTTAAGATAAGATACAACTTTATTAATCCCCTAGGGGAAATTGGGTCGCCATAGCAGCCAGGGTACATATAAATATAAATACAAAACAAAAAATGTAAGTAAAATAAAATACCCCAAAAAATATGTGTCTCTTGAAAGTTTATAGAAAATATTCCATTGTTATAACCAGGAAATAAGCCAGCTTGGCAAATCATGCCTTCAGTGATAGGACATTGAAGACAGCAAAGGCAGCAAAGTGGGCTTAAAGACAGAGGAAATGACATGTCGCGTAGGACTAGCGAGCCAGAGTGGAACCTCGCTGCAAGTCAAATTCCCTGAATTTGCGTGCTGTTGAACTGTTGAACTTACCGTGTCTTGTGCTAAACCCTACAGGATAGGACCCAGAGAGAAGTATTTCCATTGTGAAAAGTGTAATCTCTGTCTCGCCAGTAACCTGAGAGGTAAACACAAGGTCAGTTAAGTTGTTTATCTTTACAATGCCAAAAAAGAATCATCCTTCAGTCTTGTCATTTGCATTAACTCTATGATGTTTTATTTATTTTTTAGTGCGTTGAAAATGTTTCCCGCCAGAACTGCCCGGTGTGTATGGAGGTAAGATCTTCGTATTTACATCTAGAGGATGGGATAGGGTTTTTGGGGAACTTTTGGTTTCGATGAACCCCAATGTTTGGTCTTGTTCATGTATTTATTCAGGTTTATGTTATAATTCTGTATTTTTGTATTTCATTTCTCAGGATATCCACACTTCAAGAATCGGAGCTCAAGTTCTTCCATGTGGTCACCTTCTACACAAGTATACGCTGTTTGATTTTCAATGTTTCATTGTAAATGTTCAACTTCATTGTTGAGAAATATATAAAATATTTGACGGAAATTACAGAAATGGGAAAGAAATCCCTTTAATGCCCTACATGTATGACTTTCCTTCCCATGTGGTATTTCCTATATGGCATACATTCATTTAATGTAATAACTGTTGGTTTTAATAGATTATCTTCAGATCATCAATTTTAAGTCTATGTGTTTACGTTCTATCCTTTTTAGGACATGCTTCGATGACATGGTCAGAACTGGGTAAGTCTTTTAAGAAATTGTATTTTACTAGATAAAATATGCATTAGCAACTATTAGTGACTTTCGTTTGTCACTTTGGACAAAAGCGTCTGCTAAATGCTAAATGTAAATGTAGTGAATAACTATTAATTCCTCAATAGGACCAAATCACAAAATGGCCGAGAAGTGTTCAAATAACATCTCCTTTATCTGTAAATGTAAGGTTTTCTATTTGTTATATGTTGTGCCAGTGCGTACCGCTGTCCTCTGTGCATGCACTCTGCCTGGGACATGGAGACCCACTGGGATCATATCGACAAAGAGATTGCCCTGTCCCCCATGCCCACAGAGTACCAGGACGCCACCGTCAAGGTAACCCCCAACACCGCCGGCCGTCTGGTCGCTTCTTAACGTGTCAGTGAAGACGTGGCAGAAAGTAAGCTGTTACTGTTAAGCTCGGGTTATTGCACGGTACGATCTAAAGCAGTTGATGTATTTAACCTGAAATCCTTGAAACAAAGGGACAATGCTCGTGAAATATTTGACAATGTTGCGCGTACGCTCATTAAGCACACAAAGAAATGTATGTGATCTGATGGCAAAGCAAACCGTTTCACATCGCTCTCTTTAAAGCCCCCAAGGCGTATTCGGTTGTCATGTCACTTGAGGTCATGTCAAGTGCCTGCCCCTGGTACATGAGCTCCCATGAGACCTCTAGACTGCAACCATGCCTCCCTGTCTGCCTGCAGATCATCTGCAATGACTGCCAGGCCCACTGCACCGTGGCCTTCCACGTGCTGGGGATGAAGTGCGCCCGCTGTGGCTCCTACAACACCGCCCAGGACGGGGGTCTCATCCAGCCACCGCAGCAGCCAGCACCACCACAGGAGCAGGAGGGGGAGGCGGCGCAGGAGGAGGTGGCAGCTCAGGAGGAGGCGGAGGCCCAGGAGGAGGAGGCGGAGGAGGAGGAGGCGGTGGCAGCTCAGGAGGAGGCGGAGGCTCAGGAGGAGGAGGAGGCGGCGGAGGAGGAGGAGGCGGCGGCAGCTCAGGAGGAGGCGGCAGCTCAGGAGGAGGCGGAGGCTCAGGAGGAGGAGGAGGATGAGTTTGAGGAGGAGGAGATTGAAGGAGTTGAAGCCCTTGAGCTTGAACCGGACAGTGACAGCGATGAGTGGGTGGACGCTGAGGCCGAGGAGGAAACGAAAGCCCAGTAACCCGCACCCCCCAGCATCATCAAACCCCTCCTTTGACACAGTTAACCCCTCCGCAGACACATTAAATTGAATCTCCCCCCCCCCCCCCCCCTGACGGTTT
>OMKI01057511.1:0-10471 GCA_900302315.1 Phycis blennoides | reverse complement strand
CGGCAGCTGGAGACGGCCGTGAGTCGGTTCATCCCTTATCTCGATTGACAACAGAGGGCGAGATACAACAATGCAGAAATGATGTGGAAACGATTGAAAAGAGCTTTGTGAGTTCAGAGCTGCCGTTGAAGGTGTGTGTGTGTGTGTGTGTGTGTGTGTGTGTGTGTGTGTGTGTGCGTGTGCGTGTGTGTGTGTGCGTGTGTGCGTGTCTGTCAAATAGCAGTTTGGTTTCTAATTTCCATTTGCATATCTCTTTTAGAAGACGATAACAATATCCATGATAAAAAAAAAAAACCCATCTGAGCAGTCACTCATTCATCCGAACGCTGCGCTACTGTTGACGAGCCAAGGCGCGCGCTAATTCATGCAAACACCGCCCGAGCGAACACTCAACCCCCGGCTCGTTTGATGTGACGTCGCGTCGCGTCGCGTCGCACAACCGTCGGCACGCAAACTTCCCGACTTTTTTGAGCGGAACTTTCGGGAGTGGAGTGTCTGTAACTTCGGTGCATCGCCGCTGTCTTTGAAACTCCGTTGTTGTTGTTGTTGTTTTGTTGCGTTGTTTACAAAAGGTCCAACCCGAGGCACGACACCTAGTTGTTTTTTTTTTTTTAATTATTATTATTATTATTTGATTAACGTTGGTTGTCATCCGCAATGCAAAAGATAATTTGTAAAAAAAAATAAATAAATAAAATAAAAGACATTAACAGGCCTTCTACTAACGTCCATTAATTTCTGGGATAATACGAACTGATTGCATTAGGATACATTTAATTAGTGGACGTTGGTGGTTTGATTTATTCGTGCACAGAGAGCTAAGCCTTTCTGCCTCAGTAGGACTCAGTAGGACCGATTATTAATACAATACATTATATTGACTGAAGGTCACTTCCCTTCACTTGTACCGGGCTTTTTTTCCCCCATTTGTACTGCAACTTGGAAACATTAGTTCTCATCCGCGAACCAGAGACTGTTCCTTTTAATCACACAATATATATGATACAATATATTATGTTGCTTTTTGTTTTCGTTCTTTTGTTGGTTCATTTGTGTTGGGAGATACTGTAAATGCAAAATACAGAATAAAAAGTTAATGATGCGACCAATACAGTATTTGTTGGATTATGACCTTTATATATTTTATATATATATATATATATATACTTTTTATATGTATCTACATCTGTATATAGTAGATAAATGTTTGTTTTACCTTCGCTTATTTCATAGTAGTTAATGTTTATGTTTAGCTCATTGTCTTGTTTGTGCTGTGTGTCTAGTCCGTGTCTGTGCATTGAGAGCATGGAAAAATAATAATAATAATAATAATAAAGCTGATTCTGATATATACAGTGGATATATATACACACACACACCCTCCACCTCGCTGATTGTCGAGGTGTCCCTGAGCGAGACACTTAACTCTAACTGCTTCTGAACAGCTGGCTGTTGCCTGGCATTGGTGTCACCGCACCGTTGAGTGTGTGTGTGTGTGTGTGTGCGTGCGTGCGGGCGTGTGAATGAATGGATGAATGTGAGCCACTAAGTGCTTCGAGTGGCCGCAGGTTAGCGAAGCGCACTCGTCTTATTTCATACCTTTCAACTCCCCAATTGTCGTGTCGTCCTGCTCTTTGTGTTTTGTGTCGTTGCGTCGCCGCAGAGAAAGACGGCGATGCGTTGTTGTTAAGTCATTAGCTTCCCCTGCGTCACACCGCGCGCCGACGTCGCCTGAGACCTGTTGTCGACGTGCTTTGCTTTGCTGTACTCCGTTCGTCTGGCTAGCCCAACGTCAACCGCGCTACCCGGGGATTCAAGCTAACTGTCTGTCGATGACAGCGTAATTAAAAGAGCCGCGCACTTCATCTGAAGGTGCGATTGCGTGACGACCGCCCCCCCCCCTAGCCCACCTTAACCCACCCCGCCCCCAAACCGCCTCGTTTCCTTACGTACATTTAAGTATTTTCCTCTTCTTTTGTCTGGTCACAGCTCATTAAAGACATGCTGGAAGTAATGCGCTGTTAGCCGCCGTCTCCTCCTGACAGCCGCGCGGGTTTGTGTCGTAACAAGGTTGCGTTTAGGAGACCTTTTAACTCGCGCTTCTAATGCGGAAGGAGGGGAAATGCTTATTTAACGAGGTTGTGTTGCGGTTCAATCGATGGGGCGCGTCAAAAAAATGAAACCCAGCTTTCGTCGAGGGTTCAGGTAGATAAAATACTTCAACAACATACAGAAGGCCTGTCATTGGTTTCACCAATGGTTGCATCACTAACTTGTGTTATATGAGTTATATGACCAAGCCCTTATATTGTATATTATAGTGTTAGCCAGACCCTATCCAGTTGAAGACCCTGGGACCTTGTGTTTCCCAACCTTTACCAGTCATGCAGGTCTTCACCAACAGCCCCATCAGTACCACTCACACCAAACCATATCACACCAAACCACTGATGTTTTCCTTTGAACAAATATTAAATTGCTCATCATTTAGCATCAGTATTAATATTGTAATGGCGTGGGCTTTTTACATGGCCGAAGCGGACGTGTTGCTGTCCTGGTAACTTCATCGATCGAACAATCAGAATGAGACAACGCTATTTAAATGTGACAAAGAAGTGAAACGCTAACCTCAATATGTTGTCAGAATATACAAAGGAGCTTAATCAGCACAATAATTAAAATTGCATGAATAATTGTGTGTGTGTGTGCCTTTGTTGTTGTTATGTGTTTAACAGGTGTCGTTAGCTCTGAAAATGAACCACAGCACCCACTCAAAGATTAAATTGTGTAGTCATAATTCAGGTTATTTAGCTTGCCTTGATCATGGCCATTAAAATAATTAAGCATTTCGTTTTTTGCAACATTTTTTGGGTTGAAAAGCTGTCCCAATATGTTCAACGTGAGAATGTAGAAATCACCACGTTTCCCTACAGATAGACGAGGCACATAATTGTTCGTGGGTTTGGTGATTAGAAAATCAATTCATTTGTGTCTGGAGACCTGATTACCCATACACTTTATTGATTGAGCCCGGGTGTGTTTCCAGTCTCATAACCAGCTACAATGTCCCATAAATAGGTAAACCGTTGCCATGTGAAACCACTAACCTTACCAAAGACCAGCTCGTCCCCTTTTATGCCTATCCGCGCTGCGACACACATTCATGTAAACACAAAGTCCTCTTGGGTTCCCTGAGGTAAAGTAATTAAGAGTTAGCCACTCGTTGCCTGAGAGACGTTGTTCAGAATGTGTCAGCTTTTATTTGTTCTTAATGGCCGCCGAAGGATTAGAGCCTCTAGTCTATTAGCCACATTAAGACCACTTAGATACCCATTAGGCCCAAATGATACAACCTCCTCTTCAAGTCTCCTCTCCCAGCCTCTTCCTCAGCAAGCCGGCCTCTTAGAAACATCCCATAATATCAACACCACCACCACCACCCCCCACCCCCCGCCTCCATGTCTCTCAGTGAGAGTTTTTCAATGCTGGTACAGCACACCTTGTCCACCTACAGAGCACGATCGATGAACAACCTCAAAGCAACCAGAGCAGGAGGAGCAGGAAGAGAAACAACAGGAGGAGGTAGAGATGGAGGAACAAGAGGAGCAGGAGGAGAAGCAGGAGGAGAAGCAGCAGGAGGAGGTAGAGCAGAAGGAGGAGCAGGAGGAGGTAGAGCAGAAGGAGGAGTATGAGGAGGAGGACGAGACGGAAGAGGGTGAGGAGGGGGAGACGGTGGAGGAAGAGGGGGGGATGGTGGAGGAGGGGGAGACGGAGGAGGAGCAAGACGAAGGGGAAGAAAAAAAGGACGAAGAAGCGGACGACAACAAGGAAGAAGAGAAACGGGGAAAAAAGCAGAAGGGGATGACGAAGAGGAGGCAGAGGAAGAGGCGGGAGTGTGTGAGGGGAAACATCCAGAGGAGGAGCAGAGGAAAAAGGTTACTCGGCCGCCCAGCGTGGTTTCAGATCCCCCGTCAGAGGAGACCCTCACCCTCTCGTTACGGGTCACCTCGGGAGAGAGGATGCATGTGGCAGTCGGCCATTATTCAAAGGTCACTTAAAGGTGCCATGTGTAGACTTTGGCCGAATTAGTCCGCCACACTCCAGACAAATAAGGGGGGGGGGGGGGGGGGGGAGAAGCTGTGGTGCTGTGGTGTCCACCACCCCTTTTGTATTCTAACCGGTCTGAAGCTACCGCCATCCAGCAATAACAGCTGTTAACTGACCGGTCTGGAACAAACTGTTCAGCATCAAAACCTGATCCCTTCACTCGCCAGGAGCCGTCTCCTGCGGTGGAAAACAACCACCAGTGTTAACTCTCGTTCCACTTTTGTTAGTTTTTGCCATCATGTACGTTTCTATCACGGGGCGGCAGTAGCTCAGCGGGTAGAGCGGGGGGGACAGAGCGGGTCGTCCACTCACCGTAGGGTCGGCGGTTTGATCCCCGTGATCCCCCCCCCCCCCCCCCCCCCCCCCCCCCCCCCCCCCCCCCCCCCCCCCCCCCCCCCCCCCCCCCCCCCCCCCCCCCCCCTCCTCCAACTGTCCACATGCCGAACCCCACAAATTTACTGATTGTAAGTTGCTTTGGGACAAAAGCGTCTGCTTCTGGAGGGCCCGACCGGACCCCGCGGTGACGGAGACCTCTGGAGGTACGGAGTGGAATTACAAGAGTTCAACGAGTTGATTAGATGAGTCGATTAGATTGGCGGTGATCACACCAGACGCATTTAAAATGAACGTTTGAAATTACAAATGTATTATTTCGGGTTCACACGTCAAATGATTTCTTTACCTTCGGTCGATAGTTTGCGTTGATTTTTGTTTGTTTTGAACGAATAATCCCACACGTCGCACCTTTTAAATCCTGCCTTCTGTCACAGCGCGGCATTCTGCTGCTTTTTGGGGACGCCTTGTGTCCGTGTAAAACATGGCCCCCGAGGGGGACATTGGGGGACACGGTCGCAACAGGGTCCCTAGAAGAAACACACACACACAGTGGGTGAGATGCCCTAAATGTGATTGTCTGTTGTTGATTGTCCCTTTGTTTTTTGAAACACTCACCGCTGCAGGGGTCTGGTACAAGTACAAGACAATACCGCAGACAAACAGGAAGTAGTCAACGATAACACAGACGCTGTTTCCTAATTTATTTAGGAAAGGATCAAATAATATTTGTCCATTCCAGTCAGGAAATGGTGGTAATTAATGAATAATATCAATAATTACTGAGCCCCCGATGAAAATGAACACACAATTTTTGCCCTTGTTCTGTGATTCACCACAACAACGTGATGCATCTAAAAGTTCTCTATTTTTTAGTTATTATTTCATAAAGAGAACAAATCTCAATGAAGTACATCACATTTTGTATAGTTGCAATTATTGTCATTGCCCTTGCTGAAATTATTACTGAGGAAGGGGGAAGAGAGCAGCCATTTTGTCCTGACTTCACCACAACAAATTTGCTGTTGTTTGAAAACATGTTTAATCTGCTCTGGGTTTCTATGCAGAAAAACACTGAAGTATCATTAGGTTACAGAAGAAAAGGAAACGTCCCCGGAGACCACATGAATAGACGTAGAGTACAGTCTCTCGCAGGGATTCAAACCAAACAACATCAAAGTGTCTTACAGGTGCCTCATTTAATACCAGCATGTTTGACTCAGATATTCACCTTGTACATACAACACGCTATTAAAGATGTAACCATGTGAGAAACTGTGTGTGTGTGTGTGTGTGTGTGTGTGTGTGTAGTTGTGTCGTTTTCTGTTAAGCAGGTTCATGTTTGTGGGGTCAGGTGAGGAGCATTGAACGATGTCTTACTATCGGAGGAAAGGGTGCAACTCCAAGTCACCGAGCTGGGCGGAGCTTCAAGATGTACGTTGTGAAGAGAAAACTGTTACATTTACCTTCGCCGCTTTTTGCTGAAACTTATATGGATTAGATGGATAAAGATGGATAGAAATAAGCTATTCATCAAATGAGACGGTGGCTTTAATGGGTTGACAGTTTAAAACGGGCGGTCGATGAAGTAGTCTCCGTTTACATTTTCGGTATGTATGGCTACGCAGATGTTTACCGCACGTCATCCCACTTAGTTCACCATCGCGTTGCGCGTGTGTGTGGCAGGAAGGGTGTGTTTATTGTGAGGGAACGTGTCTGAGAAGGCAAATTAGGTCTTGGGAGTGTGATGGGGAAATCATAATGCTGGATTATATAAATATATATATATGCTTTACCTCAACTGCTCATGTCGGAGTGTGATGTCTGCGTCAGTAATGGCCTCTTGTGAGTTAAGTGTGGTTACCTTTCCATGTACCCACGACTTCCAACATTGACATTTCAGCACAAGAATCTCATTTAATCTGGCGAAACCATTGGTTAAAAAACGTACAATTGTACATATCGTGCAACGTGTACTCTTGAACTGAGGCACATTGAAGAGGCCACAATTTGAACTTAATAAATAATAATTCTTTAAATAACACTCCGTTTTCACGTACCCATGACGCTTGTTGACTACTTGACCCAACGGTTGTTGGGTCAAGTATAGTTTTGAGGAAGCTCATTAGAACGGTAAATGTAACCCAAAAGCAGTCCGTTATGAAACACAACTTGTGTTTGTTTTTTCCAAATCCGCTCTTCTGCTCTTGTGCTCGTGAGGCCGCGTCTCGCTCCTCGGCCTGACAGTGAAGGCTTTTTAACAAGTGTGCGTTGGTACAGATGAACATTGTTGCCTCTGATTGTGTGGGAGTCCATCTTGTCACGTTAGTTTTATGTATTACCCGAGACAGCCGGACAGAAAGGGAAATATCAAAGCAAACACCCGTTACTCGAAGTGACACTCTTAATATGGCTGCTTCTACGACTTAACTGTTCGTCCAAGCGACAGTCGTGGATTGGGTTGGCAGTTGTCACCACACTAGGAGCGGTAAAAGCATGAAAACAATGCATAGAAAATCAGAAAACCCGCCAAAGTTCTTGTTTGCCTCGACCACAGCTCCAGCCCTGGAACAGTGACGGAACTCATAACAATGACATTACCCAAACGCGCGTCACCTTCAAGGAATTCAAGGGGACGTATTTCAAAGGGACGCATCGTACCGACTCAGATAACCTATATCGTTTGTGTCTGCATCTATGAATTGTTTGTGTGTACGCTTCCGGCTTTCGAGTCACCAGAGACCTTTCCCCTTTGGCGCTTATAGTTCTGTTGAGAAGAAGTTGTAGTTCCCAAAGCTGCTGTGAACTTTGAGAAAATCCGAACAGTACCTTGGAAAATATGTTAATGTATACAGTGGGCCGCCGGAATCCACCACCTGAGCTCTGGGCAAGCAAGTTGGAAAATAAAAGTTTTCACCGGTTCTAATCGTATACAGAGGCCCTCTATTTTTGCCACAGTGAATCCAGGATAAGTGTACCTAATACGTTGGGAGACCGCCGGCCCTAATACACCTCTACGTCTCGAAAATCACCCCTAAATTGGCTTATTGCAGACAAGCTCGCGCGTCTTGGCTGGAAGAGGTTTACGGTGCTCGTGTTCCTGGACCGCGGCCGGCGCCGAGCGCCCCCCCGGAGCCTCCGCGGATCTCGTCGGCGCGTTGCGCGGATAATCAATGGCCGGCGCGGGTATCCTCATTTCGAAGCCGACCAATCTCAATCTGTGTCTTCTCTTAAGTGCCGGCGCAAACCGCGGCTCAGCGAACGTCGGTAACAATTGGACGGCGCCGCCGTCCCATGCATAATGGATGAGGCCCGTTAGCCCGTTAGCCCGCTAGGCCAGACGAAGAGACGGGAGTCCGCTAGCCGCCGAGCAAGATTTGTGGGCTGCGACTCCAGAAGGCGGGCCGGTTTACGCTCACATTAAGTCCCCATAAGGGGGTTTAATCTCACATTAGGGTCCTCATAATGGGGAGGGGGTTATTTCCCCTTGTAATGAACCTCATTATGGCAAACGACCTCACAAGCACATTCAAGCATAACAAACCAATTTGGGAAAGGAGCACCCATGATTATCGAGCCCACTGCCGTTTGTTTTAACACCGCGACGGCAACTTTAAACACATTTGTATGTATTTGTGTCTGTGTGTGTGTGTGTACACGCGTGTGAGCGTTCGCCGATCATATGTGCGCGTATGTAGGAGCACGCGATCAACGTCATGTTTTGCCCCCTTTTCTGTTTGTCTCCATGCCTCTTCTCTTTGTTGGGTTTTGTCGGCTGGGTGGGAAACATGCAAGCATTCATCTGATGTTTTATGGAGTCTGTTTGCCTTTCAGATTTGGGTGACTGCATCTTTTCTGCTTCCTGTTGCAAGTATTTTGGTCCTCTCACACACACCCACCACCACCACCACCACCACCACGACCCCACCCACACCCCCACCCCTCCCGAACACTTCAGATCTGGCTGCCAGTCAAGCCGTCTGCGTTTCAAAGGCCATGATGAGACTCTGAACACAGGCCAGAGCCACTCTCTCTCTGATCTCCCTCCTCCCTGAAGACAGAGCGATGGATGGATACGGAGAGAGATATGGATAGATGGAGTGAGAGAGGGGTGTATGGATGGAGAGTGAGATAGAGAAAAAGAGAGGTGGATAAGATAAGATAAGATAGTCTTTATTGATCCCCCTTTGGAGAAATCCGCAGGTGACCAGCAGTGCAGTGGGAGAAAGAGTACGAAAAACAAAAGACAATAGTATTTAGTATTTATACAATAAATTATACCAATAAACCGACGCAGAGAAAGATGTGTACGGACAGACAGAGCATTGTGGCCAGATACTGTACATTATTGAACAGAAACGCGCACGCATACCACTTGCATACGAAACCGCCCTGTTTTCACACGTGTGGATGTGGCTCCGGCTGCGGTTATGCTGTAGATGTGGTGGTCTCTCGTGAAAACGTGGTCATGTCGGGGTTGTGATGTGGCTGTGTAGCGGATGTGGTTGTGCAGTGGCCTGAATAGTGGATGTGTGTGTGTGTGTGTGTGTGTGTGTGTGTGGTGTGTGTGTGTGTGTGTGTGTGTGTGTGTGTGTGTGTGTGTGTGAGAGAGGGTGGTAGGACCACGCACATCTGCTCTAGAGGAGACCCCCTGTGGAACGTTGCCGAGAAGTGTTCCCCACCACGGAGGACCTCCGCTCTCTGCACCCCACAAGCTGCTGTTTCGTTTCCCCTCCTTCTCCTCAAACTCTCACGCTTCTGTAAGTCTTCTGTAATTGTAATGTTGGTGTAATTTCCACCGCTAATCCCCCTGCTCCTTAACCCACGTTGGAAGTGAACTCACAAGCCCGGGCATTGGGGGGGATTTACAAGGGCCGAGAAATCACAATGCACACTTCGTCTTTCAACGAGGAACTAAGAGCTAATGAAATCACCCAGCAACCGTTTTTAATTGGGGCAGCGGCACATTTCCCGTATAATCTCTCTGACTCTCCTGCATAAAAGCGCTGGGGCCCAAACAGCCAATGTCCACAGTCTACCTGCAGGCATCAAACGTGTCTGCTAAATTTTACATTTACCTTTACACTCAGGGCATTTAGCAGACGCTTTTGTCCAAAGCGACGTACAATAATGTAAGAGTACATTTGTCATGTTCTTGTTACTTATTGCTTGTTAACGTACTGTCACGTGCATATCACTACACACTCAACGCATGTGATCTTCCTTCTCGACTCCTGAACTCGTCGGGCTGAAATCGTCTGAATGACCCAACAAAAAAAACGTAAAGCAATAAGGCCGGAATACACGCTGTGTTAGCCCCCGGTGCATGTTAGCCCCTGGTCTGTGTTAGCCCCCGGTGCGTGTTAGTCCCTGGTGCGTGTTAGCCCCTGGTCTGTGTTAGCCCCCGGTGCGTGTTAGCCCCCGGTGCGTGTTAGCCCCTGGTCTGTGTTAGCCCCCGGTGCGTGTTAGCCCCTGCTCTGTGTTAGCCCCCGGTGCGTGTTAGCCCCTGGTCTGTGTTAGCCCCCGGTGCGTGTTAGCCCCTGGGCCGTGTTCCGATATCCAGACTTCCGTGAGTACACTTAAACGTAGCACACTATCTGCACTCACTAAGTGCGCAGATTTTCGGATGTTAGTGTTGTTCCAAAAACTTGGACCGGAAATTACTATCAGCTGCGCGGCCGCGTCACCCGCCTAACACGCGTGAATCCATTACGCCCCACTGACGTCTAGCCATTTTCGAACTGAGCGTGGCTCAGCCTGGCTCCGCCTCTTCCGCCACGTGGCTAAGATGGCTGCCGTTGAGTACGGAAAGTGTGCACCGTTGCACACTCAGCGTGCTAACCGCTTTCGAGGGCAACATCCGGGTCCTTTGAGTACACTTCTTTTCGCCGCGATCGTAACCGGAACACCCTCACGTACTCAAACTCAAAAGTATAGTAAGTACGGTAAGTATGGATATGGGAACGCGGCCCCGGCTGAGCGTTAGCCCCTGAGCGACGCCGCAGCACACGCGTCCACGGAGATGGCGCTC
>OMKI01057505.1:18658-33620 GCA_900302315.1 Phycis blennoides | reverse complement strand
GGGTTTTTTTGGGGGGGGGGGGGGGGGGGGTATTGTAAAAGTCAGTCAGTCTTCAGAGGGAAGTGAAGACAGAGCGCTGCGGTCCGCACCGCCTCGGGTCAGCCGTCGTTGGCGGCGCCGTCCGAAGCCTGCGGCGTTCCGGTGTGGGCGGAGTCCCGCGGCGCCTCCGTCACCTGCTTCTCAAAGTCCTCCTCGCTGATCTTTCCCTTCTTCAGCTTCTTCAGCAGCCTGGTGTCATTCAGCAGCTCCTTCAGGTCCTCATCCTCCCCGTCGGAGCCCTGGAGGGATTGGGCCAAAGACGTTGGGACTCTTGTGTCAATGAAACGGCCCAGTGAAGCTCTGGGTTTAAGTAGCCCAGCACTAATGCACTCTCTGGGTTACTCATTACACACAGTGAGCCCATTTAAACGTCGAGGTAGAACGCAGATTATTATTATTCAGGGGGTTTTTTTGTATTTCCGGACTGCTTTTAGAAAAAGCGAGAAACGCGTTGAAACGAATGAACGTTAATGTTCTGCTTGACATTCAACATAAAATATGGCCGCTGTCTTCTATTGTCGCTGCTCGATATTAAAACCCGTCTCCAGTGACCCCGGCGTATCGGCATTAATCCCCAACGACCAATCATGGCACATTTTTCAGTTGAAGATGGCGTAATGTTTTTGCCTTCGACTAATGAGTGGCGAAGAACATTCAAGGGCAAACCTAAAGTTTTCATCCCATCCAGGAGAGTTACAGTCAACATGGCAGAACACTGACCTCCTCCAGCATCCTCTTGGCCGTCTTCTTCCTCTTGCGGTCCTTCTTGTTCCTCTGCTTGGACCACGCCTGGTTCTTCACCACGTTCCTCTTGACCGGCGGGGCCGGCCCGCGCTCCTTCAGCTCGGCCAGCATCTTCTTCCTCAGCTTCTCCCGGGCCTTGTCCTTGTAGCGGATGGTGTCCGTGTCCACCTCCGTCCTCACGAAGTCTGGAAACGTCTTGTCCTTCAGCTCTGGCATCTTGGGCATCCTCAGCAGGGCGAAACCCTTGGCCATTGCGCTGAAGTCCAGATCTGGGGGGGTGGGGGGAGGAAAGTGTTTTGAGTTGCACAACTATTGGGGCATGACTAATAAATGACATATCCTATCCCCAATTCTAGTCCACACTGCGCTGACTAAATGTATCAAAAAAACACCCTTTTCCTCTGTGGCGTTCTTACATTATAGATCGCAAACGCTGCTTCAGTATGGAAACTGGCCAGTGAAAGACTACAGCAGACACAAATGATCTTTGTTTCCATTTAGCCGACGCAGTGTGGAGGACAGGGCCATACATAGTGAGGTGTGCCGTTGCATCGCGCCAGAGAGCTGCGGCCCCTCACCTTTGACCCTGAAGATGAGGCTGCACTCGTGCTTGGCGTAGGCCTGCACGCTGGAGACGTAGGCCCTCATGCCCCGGTCGTACATGGCTCGGTCGGCCAGCGCCATGGCCTTCACCTTGGGCAGGACGTCCTGCACGTCCGGGATCGGCGGCATCCTCTCCAGGGGACACTGGGAAGAGGGACGCGGTCGAGGTGCAAGGGACCCCGTTTAGTGGTGGCGGAATGCAAGGCGATAGGCGACGACATTGCATGAATGGGTTTCTGCATGTGCAGCTCACTGGGTGTTGTTCAGAATCAGTGGATGTCAAGAGTGCAGAGCGGACTACCTTGTTTTAATAGATGGATTTTAAGACGCCTCAAAATCCTATCCTATAGCCTGGTGGGGAGACATCAGCTCTTGGGCAGACTCTTGGTATAAACGTGAGCTTGCTTGCTTGCTTGATGTGCGCGACCCCAAGAAATCGTCCCAAGCACGTCAAGAGGTGCTTGAACATATTACCCAATCCCATTTAGGGATACAACGGCTGTGACCGGCTCTGTCCACTTAGTGCCAAAAAGACAACGACAACATTCGCGCCGTTGGTGTGCTGCTTCACTTGGCGTGCGCGCTTAAATTAATGACTTTCTCCTCGCAGGTCACATAATGGCTCGCGTGAGCAGAGGAACATGGCGGAAAGTGCTCTGAACATTAATTTGTGTGCGCTGATGTGTTACTGTGTGCGCGCCTGCAAAGTAATTAAGGACCTTTAACGTAATTGCCGAGGCACATGTTATTAAAATCCCTTGCATACTCCGCTGTGGCCGAATTGCTCATCCACAAGCCAAAGACTTACTTTCTGGTTGATGGACAGGAAGGTCACGTAGGACTCCTCCATGGGTAACAGGAAGACCACGGCGCTGCCCTGGTTGCCGATGCGTGCTGTACGTCCGCAGCGATGGACAAACGCACTGAGACGGAGACACGGGAGACACGTCAATAATGGGGGTGGACAACCCACACATAACAGCAAACTCTAGGAGTAAAGGATCTGGGTTCGGATCCCAGCGTCTGCAGTCTATCTGTAGGCTTCCTTGGGGAGACGGAGCCTGACAGCTACCTGCTCATTTATTACATGTAGCTAAACTGGGGGGGAGGTGACATCTTTGACAAAACGAAGCAAATCTTTAACTGAACTGTAGTCCCCTTTACCTGGCATTACTGGGCGGGTCGTATTGTAAGACCCAGTTGACATCCGGGATATCGATTCCTCGGGCCATGACGTCTGTACACACCAGAATCCCACTGGAGCACCGCGCGGGACAGAGTTAATACACAACCAAAGTCGTTCATATCAGGCAGCAGCATTTCTCCCGATACACGTCGTGCGTGACGACGCCAAGATGAGATGTACTTTGTCCATCCCAGATGGTGAAAATGCGGGACGCACGTTCAACCGACCTTTTGAGGGCCCGGAAATCGGCGAAGATCTTGTTGCGTTTGTTTTTCATCTTGCCGTGGATGCAGTGGACGGGGACGTTCTTGATGACGGTCTCCAGCACGCGGCCGTAATACTCCACGGACGCACACGTGCTGAGGACGAGACGCCGTGAACCTCCGGTCACAGGCTGCACCCACAGTGAGGGCAGAGTGCTCTATAGTGTAGCGTGTGAGGGCAGCGGGGTTCGATCCAATGTGTCTACCAGTAGGCCTCCATGAGACATGGATCTGAATTCACAGTCTGTACGTTTGGCTTTAGATAGCGGTGAACAGTGAACAGTGATGGTTAATCGCGTGGACGTACCTGAAAAACACAAGCTGCTTCTCGTGTTTGTGCTGTCGTAGGAATGCTACCATGTTGTTGAACTTCTCCTCAATTCTACAAATCTGGAAATGGAAGAAGACGATTACTTATTAACATTGTCATCATCGTCTATACATTATTAGGTTGACTGGCTTTATTATATTGTATAGTTACCGTGTAGTAGTTACTTCAAAAATGAGTCACTTACAGTCCAGTTGTTACTTCAGATATTAATTACGGTGTGGTAGTTACTTCAGATATTAGTTACTTACAGTGTAGTAGTTACTTCAGATATGAGTTACTTACGGTGTAGTAGTTACTTCAGATAGTTACTTACGGTGTAGTAGTTACTTCAGATATGAGTTACTTACGGTGTAGTAGTTACTTCGGATATGAGTTACTTACGGTGTAGTAGTTACTTCAGATGTTACTTATGGTGTAGTAGTTACTTCAGACATTAGTTACTTACGGTGTAGTAGTTACTTCAGATATGAGTTACTTACAGTGTAGTAGTTGCAGAGTCTTGCGGGGGTCTTCTGGGTGGCGGTGGCGGCCACGCCCTTCTCCTTGACTGTGATGCGCACGGGGTTCCTCAGGCCCGCCCTCACCAGCTTCTCCAGCTCCTGGGTCTGGGTGGCCGAAAACAGGCCCGTCCTCCTCTGCTTGGGCAGGTAGGCCAGGATAGCGTTCAGACTGAGAAGATGTTAAAATACCACAGTGTCATCAACTTATTGAACATCATAGCGGCCGTTTTAAAATCCCTTCAAACAATAATATGTTTCCCCATGAAAGCGCTCTAAGCATCAAAATCAATTCTATGTTTCGTTTTGCAACACATACCTGTTTTCCATGCACATACTTGTCCAAGACATCTGAAAATAGTGTGTGTGTATGCATGTGTGTGTGTGTGTGTATGCCTGCATGCATGCCTGCGTACCTGGCCACGAAGCCCATGTCCAGCAGTCTGTCCGCCTCGTCCAGGACCAGCACATCCAGGGTCTTGACCAGGATGGACAGATCCAGGCCATCGGCCTTCCTGCGAAACATGTCCTCCAAGCGACCGGGCGTGGCGATCACTATATTGGAACTGGATGCAGGGAGAGAGATCAGTAAGCTGCCAGGGGGCTCCATGCTTGACTCTGATACATCTTATTGTTTTGGATAAGACCATGGGCTGGTAATAATTACCCATGTTCTTTGAACTTCTCCACATCTTCTATGGGGTTACTGCCACCGATCAACAAGATCTGCCTGGAAAAGCACAATACACACATACATGACATGCACATGGAGTTTCTGATATGCAGACATGACATGAGAAGTCCTTCTATAAATAGATCATAGCTTGAATACTTGTTGACGAATCAGATTGATTAATGTAATCCATGCATGCATGATATAGGATTTGATTAGTGACAGAGATAACTAACACTAATAAACAACATGTTCTCCTTCCACTCTTTGCCTACTTGAACTGTGGGAACTTCAGGAGGAACCCCTCCATCACTTCACTGATCTGAAGGGCCAACTCTCTGGTGGGCGTAATCACCAACGCACCCACCTCAAAAAAACAAATGTGTATATAACATAGTAATGCAGTTTCACTTCCAAGAAAAATACAGGTATATTGTTTTCCTTAAAAAAAAAACCCTTGCATACCTGCATTTTCTTCAGTTTGTCTTCTCTTTTCAGTAGAATTTCTATTATAGGAATAACGAAAGCCAATGTCTTCCCACTGCCCGTTACCTGGAATAATACAGATTGTTAAAACGCTAGAGATATCGCTGGTATCTAATATAGCCACTGATCAATGTGTATCAGTCAATGTAGATTTTATGTTGATTTAAAAAAGACGCATGTGCTCCAATCCTGTGTCCTATTGGTGTGACTTTAAAGTCACTTAAGGAGATACATTTTCAGTTACATTAGACTGTACACTTACCGCTTCGGCAGCCACGTCCTTGTTGCGCATGAATAGTGGAATGCATGCGGACTACAGAAACAGAGATGAGTGACATGGGTTGAGTGTTCTGTACTCTGGAGACCATAGTAAAAGGTTTGAGAAACACGCACTCGCGTGTTGATCTGTGTGTGGCCGTACCTGTACTGGTGTCATATGCGTGAACTTCATTTCTCTGAGCGTTTGCAATATGTTGTCGTTTAGTTTTACAGGTAAACTTTCCCACGTTCCTTCTGTTGTGTTTTCCATCTTGACGACTGCTGCTCGTCCACCATGGGTCCACGCGACTTTCTCTTCCTGTACGTGGATATTTACCGTCCGGGTCGAAACAGAATAACTAAATGAAGGTGTCTTGGGATAGAATGTTTCCAATTAATCCCATTTGTTAATTTTATATTGACATAAATACAAAAAACACAATTGGTTGTTGAACATATTATTCAGGAAATCATTATTTATTGATGTGTTATTCCAGAGGAATAGAGATTTGCTGGTTTACACACGCGCGCACACACACACACCGAAGAGCTGATGGACTAGAAGTTCCAGTTTTGATAAAGCATAGTAGTGCTTATACTGACTGCGACTAACTAGCAGAAAACATTCTCTCCTGTTTGTCCAAAGAGGAAACTAATTATTTGACGTATTTTAATTAACACTGTTAGGATGAATAATGATATAGTTAGATCATGGCATCTGAAACCAACGCCCCATGATACAGATATTCAACTCAAAGGGTGTGGTTTAACTTTGTGTTTGGAGCATAACCGCTTTTAAACACTTCTGTTCATTCTAAGCTTTCGTTGATTCACCAATAGCAAAAACTAATCTCTCCAACTACTGTAATTCACTTGAATGTCCATGTCTATGTGGGGAGCTGGGTTGTACTTTATTCTCTTAATTGAATTGCATGTTTGGTCTGTACCTGTTTTATATAGTCTATGGAGTCACGATTATATAAAGTAACATATTCAGTACTCCTATTAAAAGGAAGATTCCTGCGTGACATTCATGAGCACATAGCCCTTAATTAAAATCATTTTATTTCATTTTTAAAACAAACCCCAAAAAAAAAAAAAAAAAAGATTTTACAGAATTTTGAATTTATTACAAAATCTGGGCCACTTTTTTCCACAGACAAACATTCTACATTTGTACAGATAGATCAATTACCTTTTCTTTTATTTCAATCACATAACGGGAGGAGTAGGAGTACAGAGCATTAAAGCATTCAAGCCCGCTCAAACTCACCAGAAAAAGTGATGTACAAAATCGAGGCATATTCAAAAAAGACACGACATTCACGATGGTGCAAACAGGTGGTATTAGAAATGCCTTGGATACAATTCTGTCAATTGTGAAAAAGGTTATAATTAAATTCTAATGCATCGTTCAGAGGTAAAGCTGCACCACAGCGGATGCACTCCAGGAACAGGAAGAAAAAAAAAAAAAAAAAAAACTAAACGTACAAAACTGCCGATCATTTCATAACTTAAAATCCCCCCACCCGAACAGAATTACTTTTTGTATTTAAAAAAAGAAGCAACTAAAGCAGAACCAACAGTGACGCGGCTGCAGCCGACCCAGCACCTAGCAGTGATTACTTTGTAACATCTCAGGTGTTCTTGGCACAACCAAAAGTAGCGCAGTTTCAACTCAACAACCAAGAACGTATGGGTTTTTTTTCCCCCCCAAGAACTGCAAAGTGAATTGATGTGAAGCCGATACGTTTCATGACCGTGAAATCGGTAATCTTTCGGGGGGCAAGTATGGGTGAAATCATATATATTTGAGTATAAGGGCATTAAACTGTTTAGCCGTGCTGACAAGAAAAAAAAAAAAAGGGGGGGGGGGGGGGGGAGAAAAGCGATTTCTAGCATGGCTTGCTATCGACGGGCCTTCAAACTTTCTCTAGAAGCCTTACTATACACATTTACACACACACATATATTGGAACCCTTGATTAATGTCCCTTGCGTTTCAAGCCTTTTAAATGGTGCATTCACTTTTGTCATGTTTGCAATAGTCGCCGTCCAGGAGAGGCTCCAGTAGCTGCTCCGACGACGACGACCCCCTGACCCCTGGCATGGCTGTCCATCAGTGCGCATTATAAGTTAAATTCCCATCCATGTTCACCCACTACTTTAAATTTCGGAGCCAAACGGTCATTCATGCCGACACCTGTCTTCATAAGCAATGTACTCAATAGTAATCAAGAGGGGCGAGGGGGGTGTTAATGACAACGCGGAGGTGGGGTGGGGAATAATATTTCGGAGTTCAAAATGAATACAATTGTTACACAACCACATTAGTAAATATGGAATCCACCAGGGGAAAACGAAAAAAAAAAAAAAAAATCCATTACGCCATCGTACGTTGGGGCCATCACCTTGTCTCCTTTCTCTAGAGAAAGTAACCGTCTTGGAGGTGAAAAGAACAGTAGCGCACACAGAAGGGTGGTGGGGGGTGGGGCGGGGGAACGCTTAACACGTTACACCACTCGCCGGACCTCGAAGAACCTCTTCAGGTAGTAAATCTGTCCCAGGGTCATGGCGACGAGCACAAGGGCCTCGAAGAAGGACCACAGCACCACTCTGCTGTTCGTGTTGTCGTTGACTGGGAAGGAGAGCGGAAAACGGACACGCAGTTCAGCATTCATCTCTCATCTACGGAATGGAACATCTCCCTCTGTGTGTGTGTGTGTGTGTGTGTGTGTGTGTGTGTGTGTGTGTGTGTGTGTGTGTGTGTGTGTGTGTGTGTGTGTGTGTGTGTGTGTGTGTGTGTGTGTGTGTGTGTGTGTGTGTGTGTGTGTGTGTGGAACTCACTGGCTCTGTGTATCCTCTCGCGGACCTCCATGTACTCCTGCTCGTGCTTGACGGCCGTCATGGCCACAGCTAGCTCGTTGATCATCTCCTCCAGCTTGTTTTGGTGGGCTACAATAAGAACACAAAAGGCACAGTCATTCACTAAGGAAGCCGTTTTAAAAAGGGAACAAACGAGCACAGCCACAAATCATATCAATGCGTGTCCTTACGTTCGCGCCAACAGACTACCCGTGCATTATGACAGATACTCACTATAGTAAGTGCCCTACTAGGAGAACCTGCCCTGTTCACACCGAGTCCACAAACCATTCAAATAATATGCGTTTTCACTCATGAAATGTATACAACTCAATATTAGTTCACACTGCAGTGCAACAGCAGTGGTTAGCTAAAGTTCAGTGCAGTGTGTCACACAAGCAAAAACAAAAAAAGCATGTATAACATGTCCTGCCGCCTACCGTCCCAGCTGTCACCACCTAGAAAGAGTAAAACAGTTCCCAAGGAAAGTTAAGCCAGGAAAGAAGAAGAAGGAGAGGAAACGCAATCAAAGACAGAAAGGGGGGGGTGAAGCACAGATATAAAAAGTGGGACCTGTGAGTTCTGTCTCAAAAAAAAAATACAAAAAATAACAGAAGCTAATACCTTCCGTTTCCATGTCTTGCCCTTTGGGCGCCTCGCCGATGTCGATGGTGAACATGACGATCTTGGGCGTCATAGTGGACATCTTGTTGCTAAAGCAGAACTTATAGATGCCATCCATGTGTGCTGCTACGGAGTACTTTCCGCTGGACTCACGGTCTCCTTTGTAAATCTGTTTACCGTCAGGACCAGTTATCTGCGAATGAAACATTGGCATGATTGGGATGACATTTTTAACTGCTGCCACACACAACACACCGGCTTGGTGATATCACATAAGTGATAACATATGGTGCAGTTTAAGCGCTCAAATATACATCAATATTAGATTACATCACATTATAAAACACAGCTATGCTCTCAACAGTAGTACTGCAACTTTTACTCTTCCAAAGTCATATTTTCAATATTAAAATGGTCTCTAATAACAGGACTATTATGACAGGTGAAGGATAAACACCGGGGCTAATTTTAGCTCAATTTAGCTACTAGCTAACCACTTCATATGGTGTGCATTTTAAGAAATTGCCATTTACAGCCTATTACTAATGTTAATTACACGTAGAACTGCAGTCTTAACAGTGGTTTTCTGATCCAGGCACCAATCTTCGTAAATGAACGCAATGCTAAGAGATATTCATGGTACTTGGCTTCCCAACACCACGCCGAACACACTTGAGAGGCCTTGAAACACACAAGTTCAAAGAAGAATACTCATATTGAGTTAGTGTTGCCGCTCACCTCAACATCAATGTCCAAAAAGCCCCCTTCAGCGACCTCAAACATAAGACCCATTTTGGTTCCGGAGTTGACCCGCTCGTAGAAGCACTCTTCTGCATGGGCGTCTATGCTAACGAAATACCCCGACGCAGTGGACGACAAGACGGCCAGAAGCACAACGAGCTCCGACAAAGTGAACATCTTTTGACTTTATACGATAGAGTTTGGACAATTTGTAACGATTAGTTGTCGTCCTGTCTCTAAATCACAACAGGACGGATGTTATATTGAGCACAAGGGCACCGGTTCTGAAGCTATTTGGCTAGTCTGTGGTTGCAGGAGAGCTTTCTGACCAGTGATAGCGCAGCGAGCGCATCGATGCTGTGTGATTGCCACGTACTATACGGATTTACACGGCAAGCAGAGAGGGACACATCTACTTGCTGCTTTTTTGTCTGGCGGTTGTAACGTTTTATCATAAGTCACAAGTCACCTTAGTAGACACCTTAGAAGTCACAAGTTACCTTAGTACAGCTGATTTAACAGCGGGCTAATGTGTATATAGATATATATAGAGAGAAAATTGTTTTGTGTATACGCTTGTGTGTCCAACTTGTATCATGTATTGAAATGATAAACCTTTTCCCCGTAATGGACATTTGACTAGAAATGTTTTCGTGAGAAAAAGTATGTTTGTCTGAATGACAGAATGAGAGGTCAATCCATTCATTGTAGAATTTAAATCAAGAAAGTAAAAGTTGATATTGACCAATAGAACATTTAACAGTCCGAGAATATTTCACACTATCAAAAATGATATGAAAAATAAAAAGGTTAATAACATTTAAGATTCTTCATTTTTTTTAATCAAGAGTGGTTGTTCCAAAATTCGGAATATAATGTATAGTGCAGTTTGTTATTGTTTCCTCTTAAGTTTTCCAGTTTCCCTGTTTCCGAGGCCCAGTGTCGTTCCTGAACGCACCCCGAGCTGTCGAAACGTTGTATCGCAGCACGCTTGCGCACGGAGAAAGTGATAGGCCTCTTTAATATAACTCACTTAGGACGCCGGTTGGCCAAGGCCCTGTTGTTTTTCATTACAAGGGAGGGGCTCCGGTCGACTGTGGCTACACTGGACGATAAATCACACGAACCCTTTATTGTGTCGCATGTTTGGTGACGTCCAATTATCGACTTGTTCTGAAGTCTCTGGGGCCGAGGCCTAGAGACTTTTCCTAGCTAACGTTATTAACATTTCCAGTCACTGCCAGTATTTTGATGCGGGTTCTGACTGGGTGTGGACTAATGAAGCGCTTTATGGTGTGCTAAAAGGCGTCAATTGTTGGAAGCGTCTGCCAGCTAGTAAAAGCATTAAAACTCCTAGCGAGGAAGTGAGGAGCGAAAAAAATGACATCTCGAAGGTAAGGGGACTAGAAAACAATGTTATGGGGACTAACGTCTGCCGAGCTCATAAACAATAGCTGGCTGGATGGAAACCTTCTGGTACATTGATCGTGCATTGTGTTCCTCTTCTTACAGAAGCGTACCAAGTATCCCATAAGGATGTGTACCGGTAACTTAGTACATACTCCTATAAGGTTTAATGAACGCTACATAACTGTCCTCGATCGAAGCCCACTTGGTAGTACACACTCAAACAATCACACACAACACGCATGCAAAGTAGTTATTCGGTGCTTCTAGACCAGAAGAACTGCAGAATAGAATCTATCTATTATGGTGCCGTGTTCCGATCGCTATGCTACGGTGTTGTCTGCTGCTGAATCCACAGCCATACGTTTAATTTCAGTGTTTTCATTCCAAGCCAGGGAATACGGACATGACGTAGAGGCATTGAGGTTGAACAAAATTACTTGTTAGATAGATACTATAGTGTGTGCATACGTGCACACTCCGATACATCGAACTTGTGGTCGTCTGGTTAGGTGGTTTCACCCGAACATCACCGGTGTGGAGGCTGAGAATCTGCTGCTGACTCGCGGAGTGGACGGGAGCTTCTTGGCCAGACCGAGTAAAAGTAACCCGGGCGACTTTACTCTCTCAGTACGGTAAGCAGCATTACCCGGCACGTTCAGAACACCCTTTCCCACTTCCAAATAAGGGAATACAACAAATATGTTCGCCCACACACTCGGTGATATTGTGTGCACCCAAGTTAAAATCAGTTTTATAGCCCAGGAAAATACAAATCATCTTTCATGCCTTTGTCCTGGTTCATTGGTTTGAGGTTTGATTTGGCCCCGTGTGTGTGTGTGTGTGTGTGTGTGTGTGTGTGTGTGTGTGTGTGTGTGTGTGTGTGTGTGTGTGTGTGTGTGTGTGTGTGTGTGTGAGAGAAGAAGCTTGCAACGAATGGCCAAGTTAAAGTTTAGACTTCATAGTCACATTCAAATTGTCTTGCAACACCAGCTTCACCTGTAAGTGGTTGACACTTTTTATTAGAAAAGAAAATAATACTCCAAAAACTTTAAGCCCACTTGTTTCTGTGAAATGTTACTCTCTGTGGCTAGATATTTCCATGAAGCATTATGAAAAACCCACATTCAGTTATGTGGTTGCCAGTCTTTTAACATTAGTCATTATGCTGACTTGGCCAGCTTTATTTTATGACTGCTTTAGCCTGTTCTATCAACTAGATTATTTTTGTTTATTTAAGTAACCGCATTGTTCACCTGTGATAACCTTATTCACTTGATGTGTTTGGTGTTAATCTTTCCCCTATTGATCAGTTAAAATCCAAAACATTCATACCTTATCCATTGGCCTTTTTTCTATTTGTTCAGCCAGTGTTTTTATGTCGCTCATTTTACTCCTGTCAACCCCCACCCAAATAGTATTACATTTTGTTTTGATTATATCGCATATTTATTAGGACACATTCATCAGTTAAATTATGATTACTAATAATTCACAATCTAAAAAAAACAGACCGGTCAACAGTTACTTTTTGCAAGGTTGAATTGTTTAGGCGTTCACTGATGTCAAACCCAATCAAAGTTTTTCCAATTGAATATTTGTCACGGTGTCTTCGCTCGAGGGCTGCCATTGAACGGCCCGGCTCTTTGGTAATACATGTTTTTAAAGTTACAGTTGATAAAACATGGCTGATGACAGATCTGTGCCGTTTTTGATTCAACCCCCGAGTTAGTAACTTCCTCCCACGCTAAAGGATCCTGTTTTTATTTTTAAACATTGCGTCATTTGCATTGAAGATTACATTTTAGCTGAGACTTTGAAGGCTGTTATTTTTTTTTTAATCCAATGCATCAACCGCAACATCTCTCTCTCTCTGGCAAGTAAAATTAATAAACTTTACAACACGATGCCCATTTCGCATTCCCCACATCCCACATCATCTTAAATGTGTGGGGAGGCAAGACGAGAGATACGGCTCGGCCAATTTCTCATAGTAGGTCTTTTATCGACGGGGGGGAAGAAAAAAAAAAAACAAACAAAACAAAAGCCATTCATTGACTTGATATTCACTTTATCATGAAGCGCCGCTTGTTAGCCCCGCCGCGGACAATGGCTCTCTTAATGCTCTGCAGGAGAAATGGCGCCGTGACCCACATTAAGATACAGAACACTGGGGACTACTACGACCTCTATGGCGGGGAGAAGTTTGCCACGCTGGCGGAGCTGGTGCAGTACTACATGGAGCACCACGGCCAGCTCAAGGAGAAGAACGGTGACGTCATCGAGCTCAAGTACCCACTCAACTGTGCCGACCCCACCTCAGAAAGGTGAGCGTGTGCGTGTGCGTGTGCGTGTGCGTGTGTGTGTGTGTGTGTGTGTGTGTGTGCGTGTGCGTGTGCGTGTGGTGTGCGTGTGGTGTGTGTGTGTGAGACACATGTAGCATAGGTTGCACCAAGTCATCGGACGTCATGTTTTATTGATGTGAATTCTGTTGATTTTATTAAAAAGAATTATTGATAATTGACATTTTCAGAGGAAAATGTATTGTGACTTCTTGGGTTTTGTGGGGAAAATGCAGAGCGGTTTAAATGTACGGAGTCCGAATGACACGTCTAGTCTAGATGGAACGTAGCGTCCAGCATGATGTTTGTTTACATACCTGTTACAACCGTTCCCGCCCGTTTAGATGTTTCAAAAACATATCTCTTTGCATCGCGATCTCCAGAGATCCAGAGATCCAGAAACACTCATGTAAACGAGGCCGATGTAACCTTTCTACTGCAGCTGTCCACTCCATTAAAACATGGATGAACTAGAAAGTTTCAATTTCCATCCACGAGGCCATCCGTCCAGGGAATCTTTCTCTGTAAATCGTTTTATTCTGGTCCACTTACTTATGGTTATTTGGAATATGTAGGAAAGCACAATGCAAATGCAAATTGTTAGTTTTGTCATTTAAACCGACGATATTGTCCAACGCCACAGGAATAGTTTTAGACGGCCTTCATCTCATTCAGGGGCAGGTTGGGGGGGGCGTCCCCCCGCTAAAGCTAGCCCGCGTGCATCGGGGGGGGGGGGGGGTTCGAAACCCGTAACCCCTCGACCGTCCCCGGCCCCCTTTAACGGCCCTACTCCTCCTCCGTCCTCGACCTCGACCCGTCGTCTGTCCCAGGTGGTTCCACGGCCACCTGTCGGGCCGCGAGGCGGAGAAGCTGCTGACGGAGAAGGGCAAGAACGGCAGCTTCCTGGTGCGGGAGAGCCAGAGCCACCCGGGGGACTTCGTGCTGTCGGTGCGCACCGGGGACGACAAGACCGACGCGGCCGACAACAAGCCCAAAGTCACCCACGTCATGATCCGCTGCCAGGTGAGCCCCCCCGTCCCCGTCGCCCGTCACGGCCGTCCGTCCACGACGCCCCGCGTGCACGCGGCTCCAGAGTGGGTCGCACTGACGGACCACGGCGGTGACGCCGTGTTCTGAGACGTACGCGCACAAGCGTTGCCGAGTGCCCGCCAAGTTTGGTTTTGATTTGGTCATTGGATGTTTATGGCTGGAAAAGATGGGGGGGGGTACTGTATCCAAGAACGGTGATCATAGTGAAATGTGTATTATTATAGTGCAGGGCATTGAGATGGTATTGCTCATTTTGCGGGTTTTGTTGCGGTCCTGGGCCAACTGTAGCTTCACAAGTGGGGTCGTGGCATGTGTTGATGGCTGTGTTGTACACCACTCCGGAACGGTTTAGTTTCCTGGTATTGTAAGTTGATCGCATGGTTTATTAGTCCGTTTGGAGATTTCAAAGAGTGCATTCCGGGTATGGTAAGAGATTGCAAGGCCCGGCTTTGGTTTCATTAACCGAGAAGTGAGATGACACTTCTTCACTTCCTCCACGAGGACATTAGAATTAGAAATGGAGAAGAACAAGAGACTGACGTGGACCAACGTGCAAGAAAAACACGTATCGTGTCAAAGTGTGATTTGAGTCCACCGGCCCGCCAAAAAAAACAACACTCCTGGCGTCAGGGTTCAAACCCGGGCCCTGGACTCCAGCCCGCTCCGGCCCTGTGGGATGGTGCCACGGCTCTCTCTCTCTCTGTGTGTGTGTGTGTGTGTGTGTGTGTGTGTGTGTGTGTGTGTGTGTGTGTGTGTGTGTGTGTGTGTGTGTTAATGTGTGAACTGTGAACACCAGGTTCTACTGTAGATCTCTCTTTCCCTCATTTTGGTTTTGTTCTCCTTCCTTTTGTTG
>OMKI01057505.1:4618-18007 GCA_900302315.1 Phycis blennoides | reverse complement strand
TGTGCGCGTGTGTGTGTGTGTGTGTGTGCGTGCGTGCGTGTGTGTGTACGTGTGTGTGTGTGTGTGTGTGTGTGTGTGTGTGTGTGTGTGTGTGTGTGTGTGTGTGTGTGTGTGTGTGTGTGTGTGTGTGTGTGTGTGTGTGTGTGTGTGTGTGTGTGTGTGTGTTGTGGGTGTCACGTGATGACCCCAGGCGTTTTGTGTGTGCGGTGTCTCCACAGCAAGACCTGTACGACGTGGGCGGGGGGGAGAAGTTCGACTCGCTCACCGACCTGGTGGAGCACTACAAGAAGAACCCCATGGTGGAGACCCTGGGCACCGTGCTCCAGCTCAAACAGGTACCGCCGCCGCTCACACCGCGGAGGGGGGGGGCGGGGCGGGGCTAGCTGGTCCTAAAGGGTAAAGGGCGCATTTAGCAGACGCTTTGGTCCAAAGGGACTTACAATCAGTACATTTGTGGGGTTCGACATGCGGACAGTTGGAGGAGGGGGATCAGGGGGATCAAGGGGATCGAACCCGCCGACCCTACGGTTAGTGGACGACCCGCTCGGTCCACCCGCTCTAGCTACTGCCGCCCCGGTCCTGGTGTACAAATGAGCCAGGGGGGGGGGTGGGGGGTCCGAAATGGAAATGGTCTCATACAGAGGCAGGTGCAGGGACCCGAAAGACATTCCCACAGTGCATTTCCACTCACTAACGGCCGACCCGCTGGCGCCGTTTCGACCAAATCCCCACTCAAACAGCAGCTCTTAATTCCCACCCACCACCTCATTTGATGACATCACAAACTCGGTGTAAGCCGGCTGACGGCGCCGTCGGCTACGTTACGGCGTACCAAACATGATGATGATGACGGCGTTGTTGTTGTTGTTGTTCCCGCCAGCCGCTGAACACTACGCGCATCAACGCCGCGGAGATCGAGAGCCGCGTCCGGGAGCTGAGCAAGCTGGCCGAGGCCACGGACAAGGTCAAGCAGGGCTTCTGGGAGGAGTTCGAGGTGAGGCCGTTCTCTGAGGTTTATCACCCGTTCAGGTCACTCGACGATGAATTTCGTCGGTGAGTTACTTGCTTAGCTTAGGTTAGCTTAGCTTGTGTCAGTGCGCTGCGGGAAGGCCTCCCTAATGTCGAGCCCGCGGTGGCGTCCCCCCGCGCGCGCGCGTGTGTGTGTGTGTGTTCTCAGACGCTGCAACAGCAAGAGTGCAAGCTACTGTACAGTCGCAAGGAGGGCCAGCGAGCCGAGAACAAAAACAAGAACCGCTACAAGAACATCCTCCCCTGTAAGAAAAGACATCCCGCCGGAATCAAGATTATGAATTCACTTGGATTTGCCTGATTTCTATGTAACCTTGAACATGAATTCTGCTGAACCTTCTGCGTCATCTCAGTTGGACTAATGAATTCACCTGAACTCTGTGTTGTCTTTTTAACTGGAACATGAGTTCCCTGGAAATCCCTGCACAATCCCAGCATGTTAATGAGAGCTCTCTGTTGGGTTTCCCCTCCTCCTCCTCCTCCTCCTCCTCCTCCTCTTCCTCAGTCGACCACACGCGCGTGGTGCTGAACGATGGCGATGAGAGTGAGGCCGGCTCGGATTACATCAACGCTAACATCATCAACGTGGCGACGGACATCATGGTAACTTCACTGCACATGCACATGCATACATATATGCGCACAAAACCCTGGGTATCACAATTCTAGTCTAGTCTATCTTAATTTTATGACGATACAATACATTCTAAACGATGACAGATAATATAGAATTATTGCCCAGTCCTAATTTGTTGTGCGTGTGCGTGTGCGCGTGTGTGTGTGTGTGTGTGCGTGTGCGCGCGCCAGCCGGAGCTGGAGTCCAAGTCGAACAGCACCAAGCTGAAGAAGAGCTACATCGCCACACAGGGCTGCCTGCAGAACACCATCAGCGACTTCTGGAGGATGGTGTTCCAGGAGAACTCCAGGGTCATCGTCATGACGACCAAGGAAGTGGAGAGGGGAAAGGTAAGCCAGGGGGACGTTCTGCTGCGTCTCTCTCTCATTGTCACTGCTGTGAGAGCCTGATGAAAGCCTTTCAGCAATATGTCTGCTGAAACATCCATCTCATACTTCTGTTTGCACTGAAGAGAAGAAAGAGATTTTTTTAGTGCAAATGTAATTCTTTCTTTTGTTATTTGTTATGCAGAAGTGAGGCACAAACAATCCTTTGCCAATAAAATATGAATGAACAAGTTTACAATTGGTAAAAGATTAAAGGAAAGAAATCAAACTAGGACTGCAAGCAGTCACGAAAGGTGTTCACAGCCCACACACCACCGGCCCCCTGTAACCGCCCTTTTCATGTGGTTCACACACAGACACACACACACACACACACGCACAGACACGCAACCACATACTCACACACAGACACACAACCACATACAAACACATACAAGTACACACACAGACACAGAAATACAGAGACACACACACGCACACACAACACATAAATACTGAGACACACAAATGGACACGCACACGTAAACAGAAATGCAGAGACACACACGCCCACACAAAGACACATAACACTGAGACACACAGACACACGCAAACAGAAATACAGAGACACGCACACACACAGATGTACATGCACACAGACACAGAAATACAGAGACACACACACAGACACACACATACACCGACAGAGACAGACAGACACAGACAGACACATACACACAGACACACAGACAGACAGACAGACAGACACAGACACGTGCAGTGGGTCGTCTGAAACACATGTTTTAAATCGGCGTGTGACGCACCCTCCTTCCTGCACCACTCAACCCAAAATGCATTTTTCAAATGTCATAGTGGTCAAACAGTGGCTGAAACAGGGGCTCCACATACATGTTAAACAGCACCTGCCACGTGTGCAGCTCTGTTACAGAGCACAGCCGACGTTGTGTGAACTGACCGCAATGACCTCATGAAAGCCCTGCTCTCACGCCAGTGGCTCAACAGAGTTTGAGCTGATCGGCTCAACATGCGACAATGGCGAGGGGAAAACTTACGTGTCTACCGTGTCTTTGTAGAACAGACCGCATGAAAGGCAGAATAAGAAATCCAGAGCTAGCAACAATGATGAACGTTGTGTGTGCGCTGAACCCGCCTGTATCACTGTCCTCGTCTGGTTCTGGTTCTCCTGAAGACCAAGACCAATGTCTGCGCATCTCTCCCAAATCTCACCCAAAGCTCACCCGAATAGTTACAAGCGTTTCCAATAATTAAAAGATAATTCTGGGTGGCAGGGCTGATCGTTTGAATTTGGCTGCAAATTATAGCGCCCCCCTATGGGCAAAATCATTCCAGATTTTTTGGGGACCTGCTCTTCCTAGATATCTATGGTCGCCAAATTTCAAAACTTTTGAACTGCAATGCGGCGATATGAGCGCTCAAAAAAAAAGAAAAGAAAAAAGAATAATACCTAAACCCTAAAGAAACGCTAGGTATCCACGGATACACTGTGACTACCTGATGACACCTCTCCGGGTAAATGTGTGAAGTACGACCAGTGAAACGCGGTTATTCATCCTGCAGAGTAAATGTGTGAAGTACTGGCCGGACGTGTCGGCGCTGAAGGAGTACGGCGCCATGCGGGTCCGCAACGTGAAGGAGACCGCCGCCCACGACTACACGCTCCGAGAGCTCAAGCTCTCCAAGGTCGGACAGGTAAGGCGCCGGGCGTCCTCCGGTGGCGTGAGCTCGTCGTTGCACGTTCGCCACGTCCCCGTATTCCAACGACCGCGAGGCGCAGTTCCACACTGTGGCCACCGGAGGTCATATGGCACCACGTTAAGAGAGACGCTTAAATGGACTGCATTTCGAGGGCCTTCTCTGACACGCGGCCACGCCGCAATGGTTGTATTTGGTGTGTGCCTCACAGTCATGCACGCAACCGTCAGTCCTCTATAAACCTCTATATAACTGTGTTCTTTATGACGTCACATTGTTCTTGATGATGTCACAGCGGTCTTAATGATATCATAGTATTCTCAATGACATCACTGTGTTCTTGATGATGTCACAGTATTCTTGAAGTGCAAGTGAACCCACTTACACCCTTTTTTCTGTAACGCTGACAAAATGGCATAGATTACTATGTTCACAATCACTGAAAACTTATCTCCACACTCGTTATTTATGTCACTGTGTTGTTAACGGGCAATTCTTTTGTCTCTGACTCTGTGGTTTGCGTACTTATTGAAATGTATATATATTTCTATGGCGATCAGAGTCATTTTTCACTGTGCTACGTACTGCGTTCCGAAGCCTTGAGCGCTGCAGCGATGGCGATGCATCGGTGCAGTGTGACTGTAGCTCTACACACGCCCCCCGTTACAGGGCAACACGGAGCGCACCGTCTGGCAGTACCACTTCCGGGCCTGGCCCGACCACGGCGTGCCCACCGACCCCGGAGGCGTGCTGGACTTCCTGGAGGAGGTCAACCTGAAGCAGGAGAGCATCCTGGAGGCCGGGCCCATCGCGGTGCACTGCAGGTACGCCAATGCCCCCGAACCCGAGCAGATGTGGGGTTTTTACACACGTTGTGACTTTTAAGTGTTGTGGGATGGAGGAGGACCCCTGGAGTACCACTGCCTGGTGGTTCCCCATTCAGGATTCATTCATTATGTACTTCATCATACGATCACTAACAGGTTGATATCATTGGCTAACTATTGCTTGTGATGGAGTGGAAGTTGGACCCATGGGTTTCTAGAACCGGGCTCACGGGACACGCGGCTCCACCAGTGATATAATGATCTGTCTCGTTTTCCTCCAGCGCTGGAATCGGACGAACGGGCACCTTCATCGTGATCGACATCCTTATAGATGTGATTAGGGAAAAAGGTATGGATACGTCGCCCCAAATTGATTTGTTTGAAAAAACTTTGTTTGGGTTTTTTTTTAATCTATAATGTGATTTGAATATGTAGAACTGCTTTAAAAAAAAAAGAAAAGAAGAAAATCATCCATTTGAAGACGATGGCTTATGTATTGGTATGTTTTGTAGAGTTAAGACTCCCCCAGACTCACTCACCCTTTTTATAAACTTTTACCCTCACAAAAAACTCTCGGTAGTGTACCAACCGTAAGAGGGGGACCCTTGAAAGGGGTCGGGAACCCAAAGTGTCTGTTTTTTTTAAATTTATTTTTTTAACTTTTGCACCGGTCATGACCCGGGTTCGGGTCTTTGACGTTTAAAACGTGAGCCGGCTGAACGCGTCGCGTCCCTTTTTGCAGGGGTGGACTGTGACATCGACGTCCCCAAGACCATCCAGATGGTGCGGTCCCAGCGGTCGGGGATGGTGCAGACGGAGGCCCAGTACAGGTTCATCTACATGGCAGTGCAGCACTACATCGAGACCCTGCAGCGACGCATCGAGGAGGAGCAGGTGCGTGTGTGCGTGTGTGTGTGTGTGTGGGGGACTCTTTGAACGCTGGCCACTGCCTCGCCAACGCACCGCGCGTCCGCTTGTCGTGTGGAGGGTAACGTCATTGTGATGGGATGTTAACCCTCGCGTTGCCGCCTTATATTTGTACATGTTGTCAAATGTAATGAGTTGTTGTTTAGTATTTTATTCTTGGCAGCGAGGTTGATGTTTTCAATGCATTTTCCGCATTATTGACGTTATTTACATGTTGTTCACATATTTGTGTAATAAGTGGGCTACGTATGAGGGGAGTCTCAGCGTCCTTGAGGCTGACGTCGTCCTGACGTCGTCATGACGTCGTCCTGACGTCGTCCTGACGTCGTCATGACGTCGAGCTGACGTCGTCATGACGTCGAGCTGACGTCGAGCTAACGTCGAGCTAACGTCGAGCTAACGCTGAGCTAATGCTGACCCTGTCCCCCCATCTCTGCAGAAGAGTAAGATCAAGGGGCGGGAGTACACCAACATTAAGTACTCCATGTTGGACCTGACCAGCGGCGAGCAGAGCCCCCTGCCGCCCTGCACGCCCATCCCCACGCCCATCTGCACAGAGTGAGTCTGGCCCCGCTGCGCACACACACACACACACACACACACACACACACACACACACACACACACACACACACACACACACACACACACACACACACACACACACACACACACACACACACACACACACGTCGTCGTTGGTGTGTCTTTGAACTCACCTGTCTATGTGTGTGTGTGTGTAGAATGAGGGACGACAGCTCCAGGGTGTATGAGAACGTGGGTCTGATGCAGCAGCAGAAGAGCTACAGATGAGGGTCCGCGCGGAACCCGGCGCTCCACCATTTCCAGGTAAACACAAACCCCCCCCCCGACGACGACGACGGCGACAACAAAAACGTCCAATCACAACCCGCCACCTCTGAAAGCCCTCGCCCGGCTGCGGCCAATCACAGCCCCCCTGTGACCACAGCGTGTGTTCTCTCCCCGCCCTGCAGGAACCTGACACCTGATAGATTTTTGCCAGCCACACCTTGACGCCTGAGACTCGAGACCATGATGCTGACATGGAACAATAGAAAACAATGGAAAACAACGGGACATCGACAAGAGAGAGAGGGGGAGGGAGAGGGGGGAGAGAGGGAGGGAGGGAGGGAGGGAGGGAGAGGCGGGAGACCCAACACCAGAGCTCCTCTTCTCCTCCATCGGACACCCTGGCTCTAGTTGTATTGGAAACCACTGTGATTGTCAAGAGGAGCCTCCGTGTCCGGAGGCGACCGTGCTAACACCCCCACTTTAACCACGGCGCGGGGGCCGCCTTCTGAACCCGCCCCCGCCCCCCCGCAACAAGGGCTGCAGCTAGCGAGCGATCTACCACCGAGGGAATGTCCCCCCCCCCCCACCCCCCAACACTCCCACACACACCCCCGTCAAACTAACTTTGTGCTTTTTTCAGGGTTTTTTTTGTTTTTGTTTTTTTCACCCCCCTGTGTATGTACTTTATCGGTTTCTTTAGTTGTTTTTTTTTTATGATTAACCAAAGGAAATGTATGCCAGTTTAGTTTTTAGCGGAAGGTAAGAGAGGAGGAGGGGTTTACCGGGAGTCGAGACGCAAGGCTCGTGCCAAATCAGCCGATGATTTCGGTCAACGTTTTCCCCGCAGATTGAATTCTTGGGTTCTTTTTGTCTTTTTTTTTGTCTTTTTTTTTTTTTTCTTTGGCCCGGTAGGCCTTCTCCGTGGTGACTGGCAAGGATTTGTTTTTCTTTTTGTTTTGTTTTTTCTTTTTTCCAACGGAGGGGGAAAAAAAAGCATAAGAATCCCCCGCGGCATCACTGGGAAATGTAGTTTTACCTGTATTTTATATAGTCCCACTGTAAATCCGATCGGAGCATCACTTGACTGGGTTGTGTGTTTCTATAGTAACGGTTGTATCCCCATCCTCCACACGACGACACAGACATGTCTCGCAAGAACTGCCTTGGAACAAAAGCTGACCCGGGTCAGGCTTTTGGTCAGTCTTAAGACTTTTTACCCCTTTTCGTCCCTTTCAGTTGGAACGCCACCACCCCCCACCCTCCATCCCCCCCTTGAGTCGATTTTTGAGCGCGGCTCGTCTTACTCCGCTGGGCGCGGCGTGCAGCAGGGCGGTCACCATTCCCCTCAGCTCAACAAGCCCAACGTCCTTAAAGCCGCGTTGTGTTGCTCTTTGGAAGCAGCGGCGTCACCGACCACCGCGACTACTTCAGGCCTTGGTGCACCGCGACGGACACACGCTACAGTGATGTTAGGGATGGAAGGAATGTATAATCTTCAATATTCACGCACCTCCCCCATCACAGGCCCCTTCCTCCCCCCCTAACAATCCTGCACTTCTCGTCGTTTATTCTTTGACACTTAAAAAAAACTAGTTTCCAGGTGAGGTGTGGTTTCTTTTTATTTTTTATTATTATTATTATTTTTGTTTATTTTTTATTTTTTTGTTCCGCCGGTGTGTATCTCACTAGAGCTTGCGGGCCAACGCCATGGGCACACTGCTGCCAAAAGATTAGTTAGTTTTATTAGTTTTCGTTTTTTAAAATTGTGTCTTTTTTTTTTCTTTTTTTTTCGTCGTCGTCGTCATTGTTTGTTTGTTTGTTTTCGGTCTTTCGTTTTCTTCTCCGGTCTGTATGGAGCGACAGAGGCCGGCGCTCTGGGAGTGCACGTCCACGTGCGTCTCCTCTTTCACTGTCGCGGTTGGACGTCGCCGCGGTGACATTTACCCCGGAGCTTTTGTGTCATTGTGTCGCCGTGGTGATGGGACTTTAAAGGGCCCCCTCAGACAAACACACCCACCCGTATTTACACACACACACACAAATGCACACGCACACACACACACGCCCACACCCACACAGGCATTGCATTAAACATTCAAGATGGCGATGTGTTCTATGCTACCAGTGCCCCCTCAGTCACTAGTATTTTTATTTTTACGATGTCTTACTGATGAAACGTGTCACACTAAAAAGCATTAAACTGTTTGTTTTTGAGATGGAGAACCGAGGACTTTACCAGTGAGCTGCAGTATTCCTTGGAGCGATGAATCCAGGACTGATCCTATATGTGCATTATTATTATGATTACAGTTGTTGTTACGCTAACTGATGAGAGGCCTCCACCCGACCGCTTCGTCCTCAAACGTCTGCTGTACATTTTCACTTTTTTTTTCTTTCATTTTCCTTTCACCTTTCTGCTCGTTTGCTCCACTTGTGTGTTTTTGTGATGTTCTTCATCGACGTCTCCTCTGGAGAGAGCCGTGGCAGGGAGATGTTGTGGAGAGAGAGAGAGAGAGAGAGAGAGGGCGTGTGGCCCCTCCATCTCCTGCCCCCCCCCCCCCCCCCCCCCCCCCCCCCCCCCCCCCCCCCCCCCCCCCCCCCCCCCCCGCCGCCTTAAGGGGCAGTTCTCAACACTCGCAGATCCAGGATTCAAAAGCCTTGCTTACCCCCACCCTGGATGCTTCGTCCGTCCAGGTGGAGGTGGAGGTGGGTGGGTGGGGGTCCACCCTCTCCTGAGGAGCAGAGCCGCTTCTCCACCTCAGAGCGGTGTTTCTCATGGTCGACCGCTTCCCCCTGCAGCACAACACCCTGACGCCCCACCAAACGGGACCCCCACCCAGCGGGACCCCCACCCAGTGGGACCCCCACCCAACGGGACGCCCACCCAACGGGACCCCCACCCAACGGGACCCCCCGAAAGGCCCCGGGTCCATTTCTGTGTTACGCAAAGCATCCCTTTTCTTTCTTCATCTTCTCCTCCTCCTCATCCTCAAATCACGCGAATTGAATTGACTGAGTGAACCGACGTTCTGCGTTCTACTGTTCTGTATGTGGGGTTTTTCAGTTGTTGTTTTCTTTTTTTGTTTGTTCCCCCTCCCCTCCCTCTGCATTCGTCCGTTGAATGTCTGTCCGTGTCTGTTTTTGCGTATCCTTCTGCTGGTGAGTGGCCTTGTCCCTGTGGTGTGTGTCTGTGCCCAGTCTTTATGTCCGGATGTGTTGCTCTGTCAGGCCATGACACACACACACACACACACACACACACACACACACACACACACACACACACACACACACACACACACACTCCTGGAGGACTTTGGCTTTTCAATTTTTTTTAATTCACAGATCATGAAAAAATGCATTCTTTATTATTATTATTATTATTAATATTATAAGCAATTAAAATGCATAGATGTGCCTTCTATGCATATGCTTATGTGTATGTGATAGCTATTAAAAACAACACAGTGCTCTTTAGATCATTCAAGAACATTAATGTGAATTTTGTCATCCTGAACATCACCTGAACAAAAAGAAGAGGAACCGTGATTGCAATGCAAACAAACTATATTTTTTAACATGTATATTGTACATGAGTACCTGGTAGAGGACAATGTACTTACTAAGCATATCTACTTGCCAATAAGATATAATGTATGTATATTCCTACAGGACGGGTTTCTCTCTGACAAAGAGAGAGGCGTCTCCCTTGCAAAACAACACTTAAGAGGTTTATTGTATTGTATGACTTTTAATGCAGTTGACCATGTTAACTTCAATAACAATAAAAGGCTAGCTCATGCCTCATTCATTGGTGTGTTGCTTTCTGTGCGTGCACTTACTCCGTTTGGGACCGAATCAATAAGATTGATTTAATTATGAACAAGCGTAGAGCCAAAACTAAAATGAACACCATTTCAATGGACAAAAAGAGGTTTGAAGATGTGTTTCTTGTCGCTATGATGTTTTGACATGGACAAGGTTATCATAGTTTATAGGCACGGAAAGCTACTGTAAAATTAAGTTGTAAACGTCTCCAAGATATTCAAAATGCATTTGATACAGTCCAGTTGTGGTGCAGTGTTTCAAAGAAATGTTTGCGAAAAATGCACTCAAACAAATGTCAAATGTCAACAATTACATTACAGCTAAAATATTACGTGCATTTTGAACTTTGAAACCCACTTAACGTCTTGAACAATGGATTGTGTTGTCTTTTGTCCTGGATAACAAATCTGACAGCCCTGAAGACACACACTGAGCCGAGCTCTCTATTGGTTTAGCATAATCCAGTTTAAACAGAACTCCATAGAAAAACAATGGAACTGACCTGAATCTTGCAGATAATTACATTGCCAAAACAAAACAAAAGAACACCCAGCCAGAGGCAGTAAGCAATCTTACAAAATATTTGCTGCAGATTTACTGGTAGGCTAACGAGCACTCATACTTTGTAAGCTTCTGTTCACAATCTCGTGTTGTGTGGACATTCTGCTGTGAAGACCATCTTGCGAGGACTTTCGGCTGCGAGAACAGTCTTTTGAAAACATTCTGCGGTGTGAGCAATCTTTTGAGGACATGTTTTGCTAAAATCGTGAGGGCCATTCTGCGGTGTGTAAAAATTGTGTGACGTACGTCTGTGAGGACAGCCTTACGAGGACGGTCTTGTGAGGACAAACACACTCCACATAATGCAAATATTTCTTATTGGCCTCATCTGCGTTCTCCTCTGGCTGAAACTGAGGCCCCGGAGACCCAAGAACTTCCCTCCAGGCCCTGTTCCTGTTCCGCTGTTTGGGAATATTCTCCAGCTGAGTACGTCGAACCCACTGAAGGACCTGAACGAGGTAATTAGTGGCTACAGATGTGACTGAGCTGGAGCACCTGCCTTCACAATCGCATGTATTCAAGTTCCGAATTTGCATTGAGGTTGACCTTATGAGGTGACATCAAGGACATTCACAACCCAGGAGGTCCGCGTTCATACCGTTATTTGAATGTACTTGCTTTACACTTTGTTAACCTGATTTCAATTGTAATACTGTTATTTATTCTGTAGTATGGTTATGTTTTTTTTTGTTTTACTTTGTTGTAAAATCAACAAAGTAAAATTGGATCATTATTATATTTCTGTACCAAAACTGATGCCCCTCATAGTTGTGCAGGCGCCATGGCAACGTGTACAGTTTGTTTCTCGGCGGGAGGCCGGCGGTGTTTCTGCACGGGCTGCAGGTCATCAGGCAGCCTCTGGTGACTCAGGGAGCAGACTTTGCCGGGCGGCCCCAGGGCCTGATGATCAACCATGTGACGGAGAACAAAGGTTTGCGGCCATCTCCTCCGTGTCTCCCACAGTGGTCCTCGCAGGGTTTCACAAGAGGAAGGCGACATGGTCACAAAGGACACATCACCAAATATTGTATGATGTGTCTTCGTTGTGTGCCGTTGATTTGCGTAGACCGAATAAATGGCAATACTAACGCGGAACTTTTCTGATATTCTGTGGTTGATTCGATTTGATTGTCAAACCTTAGCCGTAAAAGCCCCTAGAGGAGCTTGAATATCTTGGCATCCCTTGTACTGAAAGGCCAGTGTTGTACGGCCGTACTTCCCACCTGCAGGGCTGATCATGGCCAACTACGGGCCGACGTGGAAGGAACACCGGCGGTTTGCCCTGGCCTCCATGAAGACCTTCGGTCTGGGTAAAAAAACCATGGAGAACAAGATCCTGGAGGAGACACATCACATCTGCAGCCACTTAGAGAACAGTCTGGGTAAGGAGGCTGTTTAACAGGCTCATATTTGACCACCCGGTATGAGGTGGATTATTCGACAAGGCTTTTTAAAATGTAGCCATTTATGACATCACAACCAGATGTATGATTTATAGATCATCCCTTCAGGCGGCTCCCTGACTTTACCAGCTGGTTGTCTCCCACTTGTGATGTCACAAACGGGTAGATTTTGGAAACAGCTTGTAATGACTCACTAGGTGCTCTTTGAGTACAAGACTTTGAGTACAAAAATGTTGTTGCTGTTGAGGACTTAACAGGGTGTGATTTTTATTTTTCATTTTTTGGTCAGGTGATCTGGTGGATCCTACATTTCTGATCCACAGTGTTGCGTCCAACGTGATCTGCTCTGTCCTGTTCGGGGAACGTTTTGAGTACGGAGACGAGATTCACAAGCTGATCATCAACAGCTTCAAGGAGAACGCTCGGGTGGCCAATGGTGCCTGGGCTGCAGTAAGTTCCTATTGGGATTATTCCCATGATGCACTGCCTTCTCCTAGAGCTGTATCTGTTCTTAAGGATTTAAGAACAGACTGTCTCTTTTTTTTACCACCAGGTGTCAATGCCAATGTGCCATTAGAAGCTATTTAAAAATCTGTAGCTCACATCACAATGTGGGAGTGTCCATCTGCTGGAAGGAGTTGACTGTGGACATTTTACAATATTTAATATTCCCCCTTTTTTTGCCACAAGTGCCACAAGATGTTCTTTAAATTAATACCGCTATCATTTAGTGCTACATTTCAACACACCATTTTGTTTTCCAAGGCAATACCGTCACGCTTCCACCTAAACCATCAGTACCCCTTGTATAGTTTATAGGAACGAACAAACAAGCACAAATCCAGCTATTGAGAACTCCCGCCATACTCTACGTACGCACATTTTGAATTCAAACTTAATTTACCCACTCACCCAAACCTAACTGACGCGTCATGAGAAGGACACCATAACTGACGGGCGTTCCTGACCTCTCGATAAGATCTATGACGGGTTCCCGGCTCTGCGGGGGCTCCCGCTCCCCTTCCGGAAGGTGTTCCAGAACTTTGACATCATAAAGACGCGCATCAGGGCCATCGTGGTGCAGCACAAGTCCTCCCACGTCCCGGGAGACCAGCGTGACGTCATAGACTGCTACCTGGATGAGATGGAGAAGGTTGGTTGGGGCCTTCATGACATCTCAAGATGTCCTCCTTCACCGCCACTGCGCCCAGTAACTGCCGCTGCTCGTCTCCCTCAACGCCGTGGTGAACTGAGCCCGAGGAAAAGTTGATCGGAACACCCCCCCCCCCCCCCCCCCCCCCCCCCCCCCCTCCCCCCCCCCCCTC
>OMKI01057504.1:20803-30866 GCA_900302315.1 Phycis blennoides | reverse complement strand
CTGAGTTGAGGTAGATGTGGAGGAGGAGGTGAAGGGGGATGTGGCCGTATCCATTGTTACCTGGCGGTCGTAGTTGGTCTGAGCTTCCTGTTCGATGTCCGAGTCGAGTTCTGGAACGTCAGAAACATCCGAGTCTGACTCTCCACTGTTAGAGTCAGCGTATCCCTCTGGAGACATGATGAGACAATGTGATGAGCTTCACCCCACACACACACACAGACACACACATAGACACACACAGACACACACACATACACACACACACACAGACACACACATGGACACAGACACACACACATAGACACACACGTAGACACACACACGCACACAGACAACACACACACACACACAGACACACACACACACACACACACACACACACACACACACACACACATGGACACAGACACACACACATAGACACACACGTAGACACACACACGCACACAGACAACACACACACACACATAGACACACACGTAGACACACACACAGACAACACACACACACACACAGACACACACACACACACACACACACACACACACACACACACACACACACACACACACACGACAACACACATACCCATACACACACACACACACACACACGTGTATGTATGTGTGCATGTAAATGTGTGAGTGTGTGTGTGTACCTTGCAGCAGGGGCTCCAGCACCCCGTTCATCACCCCCTCAGGGAGGAACCTCCACTGGAACACGGCGTGGTCCGCCCCCCCAGTGCTGACCACCCACTGGAGGTCACTGGACCAGCGCACGTTGGTCACATGGGCAGAGTGGCCGATGTACTTCTTGAACTTAGCAGCTGGGGATGTCGCTTACTCATTATCACTATCAACTCATCTGATTATCAGTTATCAGTTCTTATAATACAAGTAGTTTTCATCATAGTTCATCATAAGGCTCAATCATCTTTATCATACAGCTCATTATCATATTATTATTGTACAGCTCATTATCATTCAGCTCATTATCATAAAGACCTTTCTTGAGGCAGGGGAAGCGGAACAGCTTGACCAGCCCCAGGTCGTCCCCGGTTACCAGCACGGCGTTGCTGTAGTTAGCGTCCACAGAGTTGACCTCGCTGGCCGCGGAATATTTAGGCCAGATGCCGTTCACCTCCGCTCCTATTACTCCGGTCCAGGTCTTCCAGTGGATCCCTTTTGCCTCCTCCTTGGTCAGGAGCTTCCCTGCTGGGGGACATCAAACCACACAAGGTCCTAAACCAGCATACAGCATCATGCATATAGTACATATATGTAGTATATATATTTTATATTAATACATATATATATTTATCATCACCTGGCATGATGCAACAGAACAGTTTCCTGTCATGGAGGCGGTTACCACGGTTACCTGGCATGCGGTAGAAGAGCCGCTCCCCAGCCCCATCGTTGGCCTGCAGGAAGCGGCTGTCGATGGACCAGTCCAGGTGGGTGATGAAGGAGGAGGAGCGACTGCACTCGCCCACCTTCTTGTAGCGCTGGCCCACGGCGTATAGGTCCACCAGGCCGTCGTTGGAGCCCACCGCCAGGTAGGAGCCATCCGGGGAGAACTTGAGCTCATGGATGGCCTCCTTCCGATCCTTAATGTGCACCACCTCTGTCATGTCCCTGTAGAGGTCAGAGGTCAACTAGGTCATGTACTTGGAGATGCAATGGTACCGCTCATATCTGATATCTTGGTTCTGGTGTTGCATTTCTAGAAGTATCATGTGGTTCTCTTGGTTCTGGTCTAACCGGACCAACAGGAAGGTGAAGGTTCTGTCCTCCACATTCACAGGAGTAATCATAGTATAATGTAGTGGTTCAGGTAGCTTAAGGCTGGGTTCTCATGGTTCTGGTAGCATAAGGCTGAGTTCTCTTGGTTCTGGTAGCATAAGGATGGGTTCTCATGGTTCTGGAAGCATAAGGCTGGATTCTCATGATTCTGGTAGCGTAAGGCTGGGTTCTCTTGGTTCTGGTAGCATAAGGCTGGGGTCTCATGGTTCTTACCGGACCCGTAGGACAGTGAAGGAGCCGTCCTTCATGCCGAGGGCGAGCTGGGAGCCATCGTTGTTGAAGGCCACACTGCGGACCGCCTCCTCCATGTTGCAGCGAGCCAGCAGGGTGTGGTCTGATAGACTCCACAGTCTGCATGGAGAGCATGGTGAGCCCCCCTAGCACTACACCGGACCCTGAGTCTACACCTGGAGACCTCCCCCACACACACTGTAGCTGTGATAAAGGAACGATTGTAGCTGTAACAAATGATGGACTGAAGTTGTGATAAATTAAAAGCTGTAGCTGTGAAAAAGGGCAGTGCAGCTTTGATGAAGGGCAGAATGTTGTTTTGATAAAGGGTAGAGTGTACCCTTGATAAAGTACAGACTAACTGTTATGAAGGGAAAAGTGTAGTTGTGATTAAGATTAGAGTGTAGTTACGATAAATAACAGAATGTAGTTGTGATGAAGGGCAAAGTATAGCTGTGATAAAGGAAGACTAACTGATCAAGGCAGACTAACTGTGATAAAGGCAGTCTAACTGTGATCAAGGCAGACTAACTGTGATAAAGGAAGACTCACTGTGATAAAGTCAGACTAACTTTGATCAAGGCAGATTAACTGTGATAAAGGCAGACTAACTGGTCAAGGTAGACTAACTGTGATAAAGGCAGACTAATGAAGCAGAGTCTAGGGGGGTTAAAGGTCTCTCACCGGACTGAGCGGTCATCACTGCCTGTCACCGCAACTGCCTGCTTGGGGTGGAGGTCCAGCGCCCACAGCTCCCCATCACTGTGTCCCTGCATCAGCAGGACCGGCTTGTCCCGCTCTCGCACCATCACCTCGAAGATCTCACTGTCCTGGGTCCCGGCAAGCACCCGGTCCGCACGCCAGCACACGCTGCGGATGGACAGACCTGTGGACGCATGGACAAGATAGCACTGGAGCTAACTGTACAGCACTAGAGCTAACAGTAGAGACAGCACTGGTGCTAACTGTAGAGACATCACTAGAGCTGACAGTACAACAGTAGAGCTAACAGTGGAGACATCACTAGAGCTAACAGTAGAGATAAAACTGGAGCAAAGGCTATCAGACTGGCCAAAAAAGACTACAGGACCAGGCTGGACATCCAGTGAAACTCCTTGCACTGATGCCATATCTATATACAGTATAGTACATGTTAAATATGATGTATAGGTATATAGATGATTCTACCTTTATACCCCTGCTCGGCCTCCCTCAGGTCTATCTTGGTGATGGGTTTGAAGTCCAGGTCCCAGAGGCGAACACAGCCATCTCTCCCTCCTGTAGCAAAGCCCTCCTCACACACATGCATGCTGAAGATCCCTGCCTACACACACACTCACACACACACGACACACGCACACACAATAAACAAATTCATAGAATTCATTATTAAAAAATAATTGAATACCTGTGTGTGTATATATATATATATATATGTGGATATATATGTAGATATGTAAGTATATATATATATGTATATGTGTGTGTGAGTATAACCACCCCGTGAGCAGCCTGGACGGTCCGGGTCAGGTTCAGGCCCTTCCACACGTACACGTCTCCATTCAGTGCTCCAGAGAAGGTCAGCTCCTCCTTGGCTGTGGCCAGACACAGGATGGTCTGCAGGTCGCCCGTCCTGCCAAACATCCCTCGCTTGGGTGTCAGGGCGTTCCCACACAGGGTCCAGAACTACAGGGACCACAGGGACCACAGAACTACAGTGTGCTAACTGAGGGGCATGGTGTGTTAGCTGAGGGGCGTGGTGAGTCTTACCTTGATATGCTTCACTCCACAGGTGACCAGCCTGCTGGTCTGGAAGGGATCCCAGGAGATATCAAAGATCTGCAACATAAGCCACCAGTGAACCAGTTGAACTAGTTCAAACCATTTCAAACAGGTGAGGACACTCAGGATGAACCCCAGAACCTTTGGGCAAGGCATGTCCTAACTGATGGGCTAGTAATACGTCATACAGTGGATGAGGGTGGTTACCCGGTCTGAGTGTCCCGTGGCGGTGGCCAGAACACGCCCTCTCCGCCAGTCCCAAACACACAGCGTGTTCTTAGCATCCAGACCGACTGACGCAAGCCTCTGTAAATACACACCACACTGACCAATCAGAAACCAGATCAACACACGCTGACCAATCAGAAACCAGATCAATACACAGAAACCAGATCAACACACACTGACCAATCACAAACCAGATCAACACACACTAACCAATCAGAAACTAGACCAACACACATTTTTTCCCAATTCCCATGATGCACCACGAACACCGCACTCTTAAGCATCCATTCACAAAACCACGGCAACCTGAGGTCACATGGGTGCACTGTGGGTGTGGTCGCCGGTCACGTGACAGACCTGTCCATCGGAGTCGAAGGCCAGGCCGGCCACGCCGTGTGTGTGCACGTCTCGCAGGATGGAGACGGTCTGCATGGAGTAGCTGTCCCAGATACAGATGTAGGGGTCCTTACCCACCTGGCCTGTAGCCACCTGCACCTTGTCTGGATGGATGGACAAACTGGACACACACACACACGTGTGCGCACACACACACACACACACACACACACACACACACACACACACACACACACACACACACACTTAGCTACTGAGGCTATCAGATGGAATTCTATCAGCATCAGCACATCTTCATCATCACAACCATTATCACCTTTTCCTCCTCCTCCTCCTCCTCCTCCTCTACCTCCTCCTCATCATCATCATCATCATCACCAAGAACCCCACATCTCACCCCAACATTAAACCACCCAGTCCAGAGCACGAGACCTGGTGATCCGTGGTAGTGAGGCTTACCTGATGATGTCATCGTTGTGACCAAGGTAGAACTTCTGCGTGTGCTCACGGCTGTTGTAGACCACGCCCACCCCGGCCACGAAGTATACAAGCTCCTTCCCCGCCGTGTAGTACAGGTTGTTCCGACACTGGTGTCCACGGTACCCATGCACCCACTCCAGCCTCAACTGGCACCGCGGGGCCGTCTTGTCGCTCATAGCGACGACCACCCACCCAATTCCACCTAGTGTACACCACCACCTCCACAAAACACCACCCAGAAAGCAGAGGGGCCACCACCTCCACAAAGCACCACCCAGAGAGCAGAGGGACCACCACCTCCACAACGCAGCCCCCCGGGAGCAGAGCGGCTCATGTGGACCAACACACTGATGCTGGGTCTATCAGAGCAGCATCAGTGCGCTGCCAGCTGATCAGGCCCAGCAGATCTAGGCTTGGTTGAGCGTGTTGGTAATGGACCAAGACGAGTTCGTGTGACTCGGGCTGGCTTTAGGTTCCGAATAGCACTCGGCTTTTCAAACGGCACATTTTAATCCCAGTTTGTCCCAGAGTGTTGGTCCTTCATGGACTGAGAGAGCCGACAACAACATCTCCGATGTCCTCACTGTCGTCGGTCGTCAAGTCGTTCATTTACTTCCAGTATTACAGGTGAAGCCAGGAGACCCCAACGCCTATGATGTCTCTCTGTCTCTCTGTCTTAACGCATTCTGTCTCCCTGTCTTAATGTATTCTGGATCAGTCAAGCCTCATCCACCAGCCGAACTCCGGGCGGATTGGGTTTATTCTGTCCAAATATAACGGGCGGTGCTGGACGCGAAATAGGCGACAAGGGAGAAAATCATTCACAGACATTCAGATAAAATCTAATGATAAAAGATAAATGGTAAAAAACTGCAGAAAAGATTTATCGTCCGTTTCTCCTCCCGGATAATATCCTCCCGTCAGCGTAAACTCTTCTAGAATCCAGGATCACTGCGCAGCCTTCTGGGGACCAGCGCGCATGCAATGCATGTCGGGATTTGTACTTTTTATTTCTGGTGTCACCGTGGGGTTGGCTGAAACTAAGTACATTTAAAACTACAAGCCCCAGAGAGGGTCGCTCTCCGTGGTTCTGAAACACGCAGCTTAACGCCACCGAAACACAGCGAACTGGAAAGGTCTCAGAGAAATGCTAAAAACGACGATATCACATTAGCACGCGAGGCTAACGTCCTTTAGCTGGGCTCCCCATCCCCACTGGGGCTCCACTGCATGTTGTGAGGTTTACCTGCTGATTGGCCCCTTCTGATCTGTGTGGGATCATGATTATGTTCAGAGTCAGGGGTTCCACCCAGTCCCGGAGGTTGGACACCTGCTCTACTCTGGGTACTGAGGCTGAGATGACTTCATGGTCTACTTCCAACTAACAGCAGACACACACACAACACAGTATCATCGTTTCAAAGCTTTTAATGACATCGCACATATTTAACTGAGATAAGATAGATAGATCGATAGATAGATAGATCGATAGATAGTCAAAGTCTACAGGTGCAATTTAATACATGAGGAAGCTAAATTTAACTTCTGTATATATTTGGCTCAAAATACCAAGAAGTTGCAAAGTTTTCTTCATTCCTATGGAGTGTTGATTGTGCAGTGAGATGCCAGTATGGTTCCAGTACACTAGAGGACAGTATGGTTCCAGTACACTAGAGGACAGCACTATGTGGACATACACAGCAGAGCAGGAAACACCCATCAGGCTTCAAGCAAGCAGCAGGAGTCCTTCGGCCTCCCAAGAACATCCCTCCATGTCTGTTAGAGCACTTGCTTTTACAATCTGGACTACAACATGAAACATTAACGTAACGTAAAAAGAAAGTGTGGAGGTAAAATCAAATATAGCAAATTAAACTGCTGTTACTGGTCTAGACAGGGAGGGGTTAGTGAAACATCCTTCATTTAGTTTGTGTAGTTTGAGCATCTTAAGCCTAGCTTAGCATGCAGGGAAATCAGCTTCAATCAACCTTCCAGTATCACCCCTGCCTTTCACACTATTGGCTGTTATATCAACCAATCAGGGGTGGCGGTTGAGTGCAGACAACCAATCAAATCTCACTATGGGTCCAGTTTCCTTCACGAGAAGTGGAATGTGTCTTACAACAAATTATAGAATATAAAAAAAACACAAAACATCTTTATATTGTGACTTCCTGGTGAAGATGAAACACAAGAATAAGGAATATAAAACTGCAGTGAAATCAGAAGGTAGAAAAAGGTCCCACAACAACACTCATCCAACAGGAGTCCTAAACACCCTCCCAGACCTGGTCCGCCAGACCCCCTACAGAGACCCCCACCCACCCTACAAAGCACCCAGCAGAGGGGAGGAGAGGGGAGGAGAGGCAGTGAAACCAAAGGAAAAAGACGGTAGAGGACAGAACAGAGAACAGAGAACCGAGAACCGAGAAGGGACAGAACAACAGGCTGTTCTACTGCTTCTTCTTGCTGAACAGACTGAATCTCTTCTCCTTGTCCTTCTCCTTGTCTTTCTCACGCTTCCCTGGACTGGACTCGGTCGTCATGGTGACTGAGGCGGGCAGGGTGTGAGCCCGGACTGAGAGCGGCGTGCTCTGGGTACTGCTGGGCGCCTCGGAGCGCTCTGACCCCGCAGTCATTATGGCCTGGATCCAGGAGCTCATCTCCTCCTGTTGGGTTAGAGAGTCTGATTAAGGCATTTATCTAACCAGCTAGCTAACTAACCAGTGTTGAAACAGTGTTAACAGTAATATCACAGTAGAATGTGAGTAGATATCACAGTAGAAGTCTTACTTCGTCTTTGGCTTGGAAGAGATATTCATTTCCATCAGTGAGTCTGAAACAGGAACAATCATGAATTACATTAACCAATAAGCTTCTTCTACCTCAGTATGCCCATATCCAGATTAAGATATACATGTTTACATAGTATATATGGTGGGCATTACCTGAGTTTGAAGACATATTTCTTCTTCTTGTATTCAGAGGCGATGTCACAGACAGCCTCCTGCAGGCTGACTGCTGTCTGGTTGTGGTAGGACACGCCCTGGGCAGCCATCTTGCTGTCCTTATAGACGGCCAGCTCCTGACCACTGATCACGCAGTAGACGTTATGCCAAGACCTGCAGATATAGACAGATGTTAGCAAACCTGCTAGCTTAGCAGAGAATACAGAGACTGTGCGTATACCTTCTGCAAGTGTAGCCTGACAAATAGGTTAGCAGACATCCCAGAGACTGTTCGCCTGGCTATGTTGTATTGCTTTTTGTATTTTTGTAGGTGTTAGGTGCAAAGTGTTGATGGCCTAGCTGCTCAGTGTTGATGGCCTAGCTGCTCAGTGTTGATAGCCCAGCTGCTCGGTGTTGATAGCCCAGCTGCTCGGTTGTGATAGCCTAGCTGCTAGGTGTTGATAGTGTACCTGTTGGAGGCCTTCTTGTTTGGCGCCTCCCATTCATGCTTGCGATGTAGGAATCCTTCCATCTGATTGGTGGAGGCCTCCTGGTTTCTGGAGGGCAAAGTAGATGATTGGCTGCCCTTAGGTCTTCTCCCGGAAATGGGGGAAGGGGTGGGGCTAGGCTCTTTGGAACTCCTCTCTGCCACTCCATTCACCAGACTATTAGCATCCACAGCATCCTAGAGAGAGAGAGAGACATAGAGCAAGAGAGCGCACACGCGCGAGAGAGAAACAGAAAGAGAGAGAGATGAGCAGGGTAATGATGGTAACTAGGTAACAGCTCAGGTTGTTCCTGGGTCCACAGAGGTGGTGACTCACCCTGGGTGACTCCTGGTCAGAGGGGAGTCCATTCTGGGAGATCTGCTCCCCTTCCCTGGAAGGAAAGAGGGGTTGGGACATAATAAGACATGTTGTTACATGTAGTGTAACAACATGTCAAGTGCTGTAGTGTAACAACATGTTAATTGTAAAATGTGTAGTATAACAGGTTAAGCAGGTGCAGTGTAACATCTGTAGTATGACATGGTAAGGCAGGTGTAGTATAGCATGTTAAGACACGTGGAGTATAACATGTTAACACAAGTGTAGTGTGACACATGAAGTATAAGATGTTACAACATGTGTACTATAACACGGTGAGACAGGTGTAGTGTAACATGTTAACATGTTACTTCACCTCTGCAGGGGTTCTTCCAGGACCTCTGGAGTCGGAGGTCTCCTCAGCCTCTCCTCCTCCTCCTGCTGTCTCCTCACCTCCAACAGCTCCATCTACAAGCACAGAATCAACACTTAAGAACCTCAACCACACCTAGACCTACTTCTGTCTCCTCCTCCTGCTCCTCCCACCGTAGTCAGTCTATCTCCTCCTCCTGCTCCCCCTACCGTAGTCAGTCTCTCCAGGGCAGAGAAGCGTTCCTCCCAGGTGGCAGCAGACTTCTCAAAAGCTTGGTGTCTCTTGATGAGCTTCTCCACCTCGTCCACACTCTGGCCCACCTCGCGGCCCGACAGGTAGGGCTCCTGGCCCAGCAGCCAGGCCTCCGCCACGCCCGCGTCCCGAGAGAACTGGTGCACCTCCAGAACTGAGGAGAGGAGGAGAGAGGGGAAGGAGGGGAGGATGAGGAGGACAAGAGGAGCTTGAGTCAGCCTGTTCATTTCAATCAAATCTCTGAAGGCTGACACACCAAACCCACGTCAAAGAACTTTGTTCTGCAAAGGGCTGACTGGGTCCACTGAGGGACACCAGGACACCAGGGCTGACTGGGCCCACTGAGGGACACCAGGACACCAGGGCTGACTGGGCCCACTGAGGGACACCAGGGCTGACTGGGCCCACTGAGGGACACCAGGACACCAGGGCTGACTGGGCCCACTGAGGGACACCAGGACACCAGGGCTGACTGGGCCCACTGAGGGACACCAGGGCTGACTGGGCCCACTGAGGGACACCAGGACACCAGGGCTGACTGGGCCCACTGAGGGACACCAGGACACCAGGGCTGACTGGGCCCACTGAGGGACACCAGGGCTGACTGGGCCCACTGAGGGACACCAGGACACCAGGGCTGACTGGGCCCACTGAGGGACACGAGGACACCAGGGCTGACTAGGGCCACAAGGACACCAGGGCCTCAGATGCTCAGCGACTGAAGGTCCAGTGTGTCGTGTTCTCTACACTCTATTGGCTGATGCTGTGAAAACAAATAGAAAGTGGGAGGGCCTTACTTAG
>OMKI01057504.1:0-15274 GCA_900302315.1 Phycis blennoides | reverse complement strand
CTTCCACTCCGCCACCGTGGCTGCGTCGCCGTGGCCCCCGTTGATCAGCTCGTCCGCCTGCCGGTTCACGGCGTCCACGCGCTCCTGGCCGATGGCCCCCGTGTCCCGGGCAAACTCCCGGAAACGCTCCTGCAGCATCTGGAGGGAGGGAGTGGTCAGAGGTCAGGGGTCAAGATGAAACCGGTTTTATCTGTACCTCGGTATACAGGCTAGGCTAACTGGACCTCCAGTGATGTGCTAGGCTACAGGCTAGGCTAGCTGGACCTACAGTGACGTGCTAGGCTACAGGCTAGGCTAGCTGGACCTACAGTGACGTGCTAGGCTACAGGCTAGGCTAGCTGGACCTACAGTGATGTGATAGGCTACAGGCTAGGCTAGCTGGACCTACAGTGACGTGCTAGGCTACAGGCTAGGCTAGCTGGACCTACAGTGACGTGCTAGGCTACAGGCTAGGCTAGATGGACCTACGGTGACGTGCTCGTAGTCCTGCCCCAGCTCGTGGGAGCCTGCCACCACCTCCCTCTCGGCCACCCACTGCTCCAGGTCGTCCACCTCGCGGTTCAGCTGGAACAGGCGGAAGCGCTCATCCAGCTTCCCGCGGCGCTCCTCAGACAGGTCCTTCAGCCCGGCGTACAGCTTGTCCACCTGGGACTGACGCATGCCCATCCGCTCGCTACACACATAGTGTCTGTGTTAGTATTATGGAGCACATACAGTGTATATATTTTGCATATCTAGTACAGGGTTGGGTTGTATTGGGTTTCCGTAGAAGTTGTGTAAAATAATGTCCATATCAGTACCACATAAAAATAGGTCTCCTTATGAGCGATTTTTTGTACACTTATTTGAATCCTGCCTGCACTGGGGTGGTGCTAACTGTCCGTGGTGTCGTTTGAGGATGGAGAGTTTGATCTGAGGTCAAACAGTGGGAGGGGCTTCAGCACAAGACCATGATGGTGAAGGCACTAAAATGGCAGCCCGCGGCATCACCGCGAGGGAGCTAGAAAACTGAATGCCAGATCGAATTCCACTTTTTCTCTTTTCCACAGAATGAGCCGTGCCCTTATGTCTGCATGGTGAATATGTGAGCTTACTCTGACCTTTAAGAAGGAGGCTGCGTTAGGTCACATGGCGTCTGAAAATAAAACCCAACGTGAGACGCTGTGCCTCCTCAAGCGGGGAAACCGCTCGCCAGAATCACCCTGATGGCGGCATCTCGTGTGGACAGTCCAACCCTAACCCTGGGTGGTTTGGGGGGGCCAGTGACTCGCTGGGTGTCCCTAAGCCCACCAGGCCAGTACCTGTCTGGGTGTCCCTGGGCCACCAGGCCCCTGCTGGTCTGGGACAGCAGGTGGACCGTGTCGGCGTAGTCCTCCACCGCCTGCTCCACGATCTGGTGCTTCTTCACCATGGCAACCGCACTCTGCTCATCCTGGGGGAGAGACGTATAGAGAGAGAGAGAGAGAGAGAGAGAGAGAGAGAGAGAGAAAGAGATATGAGTCTCCATAGTCAGAATGAAGTGGACGCTCTTACTGTGTGGGTGCTTTGGTGTGTGTGCGTAGCTGTGTGGGTGTTTTGTCTCCGTAGCCGGCATAGCGAATACTCTGTTACCATGGTTACCAACTGATGCCTCAATGGCAAATCTCTGCAATTCAAGTAAAGACAAAATACCACAGACTGATTATCTCTATATCCAAGGTGTACTGCTTCAACAGACATAATAACAATTTTGGATGAGAGAGAGAATGAGCGAGATCCCAAAATAGGATTTCAATTACAATTGAGATATTTGGGGTCGAACAGAATATTCCTGATTGCGTGATCACGTGTCTGTCCAGCAGGGAGAGCTTGTGTTGCTACTCTGATCTCAGATGAACTAATCCAACACTACTGGCTTTGATGGTTACAGAATAAACCACATCCAGGTCCATCAGCATTAACCACTTCCTGTTAGGTGGACCATATAAACCACTTCCTGCTAAGGTGGGCCATCAATATAAACCACTTCCTGTTAGGTGGACCATATAAAGCACTTCCTGTTAGGCTGGGCCATCAATATAAACCACTTCCCGTTAGGTGGGCCACCAGCGCTGACTACCTCCTGTCAGGGTATAAACCGGCCTAAGCTCCGCCCACCTTGGCCTTCTCCTCTGACATCATGTAGAGCTCCTGCTCGCTCATCCAGGCCTCGGCCTCCGCGGCGTCAAAGAAGTACTGCTGGGCATGGCGGGCCTCCTCCAGCCGGCCGTGCCTCCTCTCCGTCTCCTCCCGCATCTGTTGCCATAGCGACTGCAGCTGGTCCAGCCGCCGGCGGGTGAGCACGGCAGAGGGACCGTCGCCCCGGACCACATGCTGGCTCCGCTGGAAGATGTCCTCGTAGCGCGGCTGGTGGCCTGCGATCTCCTTCTGCAGGGTCTGGGGGTCAAGGGTCACGTGGAGGTCACACAGAGGTGGCGGGGTAGCTCACCAGCCTGAACACAGCAGGCATAGAGAGTCCTGTGGTGGACTGCGGGTACCTGGTTCTTCTTGATGAGCATCTGGACTGTCTGCAGGTTGTTTCCATGGTCGGTGGACGTGGCGAGAGCCATCCTCTCTTCCACCCACAGCTGCACATGGATTGGAGTCCTTACATCATGTTGCCATTTCATGTTAAGCCCTTACTTGGCCTGGGACATACATCCACATCACCTAAGCATGTACAATGTAACATAACATAAAAAAGTGAAGTACTCTTAACAAAGAGTACTTTGTTAAGAGAAGCTGTCTGAAACAGTGAGCTAATCAAAGAATGACATCCAGGTGACATCACGCCACGTGTCCTCCATGGAAGACGCGGCCCTTACTATCTCGTCCTCCACGTCTCTGTTGAACTGATGGATCTCTCGCGATGCCATCAGGTTCTCCCTCCTCTTCTTCAGCGGCTCCTGCAGAGCCATGAACTTCCTCTCCACTCCGTCCCGCTGCCCGTCCACCTCCTCGCCGTCCTTGCCCTCCTGCCGCAGGGCCTGGGCCTGGCCCTGGAGCTCCGCCACCTCCCTCTCCCGCACCTCCACCTGGGACTCCAGCATCTGGAGGGTAGACGCAGCACACCCTCAAACAGGCTGACCACTCACACGTTTCAAACCTCCACCAAGTATATCATAGGAATACCAATATCAATGAACTAAACATTACCAAGAGAAACGCCTACCAATATTTCACTAGTGAATAGAATATGCCAAAAACCTACCAGGATTCCAATACACAAATAATAAGTACAAATGAAGTAGATCCACTAGAGAATACTACTGTAGGTAGTACAGTAAGGGTGAGATCCAGAGAAACACAACTAGGATAATTATTACTAATATTCATTATCTCTATCAGCCAGTGGAGGGCTGACCTGCTGCTTCTTCAGCAGGATGTTGACCGAGGTGAGGTCTTTGCCGTAGTCGTCTGATTGGATCTGTCCCTCCAGGCCACCCAGCCACTTGTCCAGGTCCGCACAGCTCTGGGTGAACAGCTCCGCCTTGTTGGCATCAAATAGACACTGAGCCTTGGTCTGGGTGGTGGACTCCAGCTCCGCCCACATGGTCTGCAGCGCTGCCAGCTGGTCCTGGACCATGGACTCCGTCTCTGGCTTCTCAGCTATAAGAACCAGGCCGTCCTGGAATGGAGGGAGACAGTTTATTAAATCACAGGATTCACAGGTAACCAAACAAAGTGTAGTGATTTGGTGTGGACCAATACCCTGGAGGTGAAGAATACCATCTCTTGGTTTCTTCCTCTCTGTCGAACTCTCTCTCCATCCCTTCTCTCTTCCATACCCATTCCAGGTCCTCCAGACCTTCTCTATCTCCCTCGTACCTTCTCTATCTTCTCCAGACCTTCTCTATCTCCTCCACACCTTCTCTATTTCCTCCAGACCTTCTCTATCTCCCCCATACCTTCTCTATCTTCTCCAGCCACTCCTTGTTGGCCTGCAGCTCAGCCATGAAGGCCTGGTGTTTCAGCCACTTGCTGTGGAGGTTCCGGGCCTCGTCGTAGGTCATGTCCTGGGCCGTCAGCATCTTCTCATTGACCCACAGAGACAGCTGCACACACACACACATGATATATTACATACTGTATTATATACATATATTATACACACACACACACACACTAGTTTACATTACAAATAGTACTGTTTAGTATTAGTACTGTGTAGTAGTACCTCCTGACTGTCCTGGAGGAACCTCTGCAGATCTCGGTTGTCCTTCAGCTTCATCAGAAGGTCAGTAGCAGCACCTTGGTTCTTCTGGTGCCTGGAACCCAAGAATACACAGGCAATACCCAAGAATACAGTCAATACCCAAGAATACACAGTCAATACCCAAAATTACACAGACAAATACAGGAAGTAAGTAGCAGCTGTCCTCCAGCCCAATAGGAAGTGGCGGTCTTAGCCCTCACCTCTCATTGATGGAGGCAACTCTCTCCTGGCGTCACTACTGTAAATCTAAGCTAACTCTAAAGTAGCCTAGCGCTCACCTCTCATCAATGGAGGCTACTCTCTCCTGGATGCGCTCAGCGTTGATGTTGCCATCGGAGACCAGGCGGCGCCCGGCCTCCACCACGCTCACAATCTTCTCCTCATTGGCGTCCATGGTGGTCATGAAGTCTTCCTGCCTCTTGATGGAGCCCTCGGCCCCCTGCAGCGTGCCGGGCATCTCGGTGTGGGCCAGAACGTACTCCTGGTCACACAGAGCATGACCGAGTGAGTCGTATTATGGGATGTATTATGCACATATCCTGCTGTTCATGTGTGTTTGTACGGTGGTAAGGATGAAGCTGTACCTGGTTGTTGAGGAAGGCCTCAGCCTGCTTGGTGTCGCGGAGGAACAGCTGGTACGCGTGTGACTGGGACAGCAGATTGTGCCGGTTCTCCCACATCTTGTGCAGCTCGTTCCAGCCGGTGTCAAGCGCCTGCAGCCTCTGGCGGAGGAACATGTACTGGGCGTCCGTCTGTCCCTGTGTCACCATCTCGCCCATGTCCCTCATCTTCTGGTAGTCCTCCTCGTAGTTGCGGATCTCGTTCTTGATGCTCTCGTGCTGAGCCAGCAGTTTCTCGGCCTCCCCCAGCGTGTTGGGCATGTCCTCCGAGGCGATGGCCGTCTGCGTGCGCGACAGCCACGACTGAAAGTCGTCCAGCTCTCGCAGGAACTGCTGCAGCTTGCTGGCTTCGCCCAGCGAGTCCTCCCTGGTCTTCAGAGTTTCCTGCAGGAGGCACACGGGATGAGACACGTCGGATATGAGCGGCCAGCCGAACGCACCGACGTGTCCCGTATAGAAGCCGTAGGGCGTGAGCTACGCAGGCGACGGTACCTTCATCTCGTCCCAGACGGAGGAGATCTGGACCACCTGGCCACGGATGCTCTCGGCCTGCTCGGGGTGCTGCCCCGCCAAGCGCTCCGCATCCTTCCCCAGGTCTCCCAGCTTGTCCTCGATGGCCGCCAGGTCTCGCTCCATCCCCGTCAGCTTCCTCTGCAGAGCCATCACCCCGGCCAGGTCGTTCCCCAGCTCCTGGGTGGACTCAATCACCTGAGGGAGCACAGGGCTGCTCAGTACTACACACCTGGTAGTGCTATTGACCTAGTAGTACTGCTGACCAATATTACATGTAGTAGCATTACTAGCCATGGTTATCTCCCTGATCCAGGACTTGGTCTCGCTACAGTCCAGGTGGTGGTTCTGGTACCAGTACTAATAGTAGATGTAGTAATACGAGTAGTATTTATAGTAGTACTGGTACCTTCGTCTTCTCCCTGATCCACGACTTGGTCTCGTTACAGTCCAGGTGGTAGTTCTGGATGCCCAGTGCTGACTGAAGAGCCTCCTTCTTCTGGTCCACCAGGTCCCGGAAGGCGCTCCACCTGGATGTTGCATTATGAGCATATTAACATTCGAGTTATCATATTATTGATATTGCATTACATTAACCAGAGGTGACCCATGAGGCTTACACCATGCTCTGAAGCGGCCAATAGTCCAGTGTGGGAAGTGCTCGGAGCAGGGTTCACATTCTCTGACCTGATCAGTGATGAGGACCTACAGGGAGTCAGCTGCAGTGCAGCCTGAGGACCTGGGAGAGAACACCTCACCTGGTGTTGAGTTTGTCCTGTTGGGCTTTGATCTCCGTCTCGGTGGGATGGCCGCTGTGGATCAGTTGCCTAGCGACCTGGTTCACCACAGCAACACGAGATGCCTGGCTGTTCATCTCCGGCTCCAGGCTCTCAAACCTGGGGAGGAGACCATGTGACTGGGGGGGTTTTGGGGGGGAAACGGTGTGACTGGGGGGGTTTGTGTGCTCACTAGTGTATAGACTAAAACTATGTGTGAATTGGACCCTCTTTCCCTGCTCGGTCGTGGATCAGGCTAGTAAGAACTCCCCAACATTTTCAGGGTCATGTGATATGAAGCCCACACACAGCCAGACAGACCTGTGCTGGACCACCTCCAAGTCCTCCAGCCTCTCAGGGATCTCCATGCTGTTCAGCCACTGCTCCTTCTCCTCCACCCAGGCCTCACAGGCGCACGCCTCGCTTCGCAGCTTGTACAGCGCCAGGGCGTCCTGCAGAGCCTGCTTCCTCAGCCGGGTCAGCTCCACCACCTCCCGGTACCGCTCCTCGATGCCGGCCAGGCGGCCCGCCACCTACACACACAGACATTGTTCCACTGGGTCTGGTTCTAGAGGTTCTGCTAGTGGTTCTAGACTGGTGGTTCTTTTGTTTCAGGTTCTAGTGGGGTCCTGAACTAGTGGGTCTGGTTCAAGTGGCTCTGGTGGTTCTAGACAAATGGTTCTACTTTAAGTGTTCCAGAGCTAGAGGTGGTTGTAGTGGTTCTGGTATAGTGGTTCTGCTGGTCTAGGTCTAGTGGTTCTATTGCTTCTGCTCTAGTGGTTCTACTGGTCCAGATCTAGTGGTTCTACTGGTCCTGGTCTAGTGGTTCTACTGGTCCTGGTCTAGTGGTTCTACTGGTCAAGGTCTACATGTAGTGGTTCTAGTGGTGGTTCTAGAGGTTCTACCTCCGGGGACGCGGCCTCCTGGGCAGGAAGCGTACGGGACTGTTCGTGCAAGGAGTCGATGGCGGGCCGGTAGCTGCCGATCTCCTCGGCCACGTCTTTGTGTTTCTTAACCAGCGCCTGGGCGGAGAACTCGTCGTGACCCACATCCACGCTGGACACGATGCGAAGAACATCCAGCATCCACGTGTCCATGTCGTCTGCATCCGCCTGGAGGTCACAGGTCAGACAGAGGTCACAGGAGAGTCAGGGAGAGTCTTTCAACACGGTAGACAGTAGTAGCATGTCCCCTGTGTGTCCCCCTGTGTGTCCCCCTGTGTGTCCCTCTGTGTGTCCCCTTTTTTGTTGTACTTTGTACTACTCTGTGTGCTGTGTTACGGCGTGTACCTGGAACTGGTGTTTGTTGCATGCGTCCTGCAGGCGTGTCTTCCGGACTGCAGACAAATGCTCCAGTGCAGCCCACTGGTCCTGCAGAGAGAGGTGTTATCACAGTTACTGCACGACTCGTGAAGCTAATAACACTCGGCTACGGGCCGTCCCTGCTATTTGCATGATAGCATGTATGCTAAATGAGTAGTAGTAAAAGCCCCGCCCTGGGAAGTGTCTAGGCGATGGTTTGGATCTCCTACCTGGATGTCCTGGATGCGTTCTTTGATCTTGTCTGCACCGAAGTGGTTGTCGGCAACCAGCTGATCCCCCTGGCGGATGGTGAGCTGCAGGTGGGCAGCGCGGCCGGTTGTCTCATCCTCCAGGGCTCTGTGCTGGCTCAGTAGACGCACGGCCCCCGTCAGGTCCTTCCCACAGTCCTCCGAGGACAGGATCTGCTCCTTCTCCCGAATCCAGCCCTCCTGCACAGCAGCAGCTCTGTTTCACTAACTACAGCTATTACATTCACCCAATCACACACACCAAGCATTCAACCATTCATACACACCTTCATACACAACCTACATTCATCCAGTCATCCACTCATACACACTCTGCCTTCACCCATTCATACACCACCAGCATGTCAACCAACAACCAAACGAGCTGCGGACCTCCTCTGCCATCTCCCAGAAGAACCTCCAGAGGCGTCTGGACTCCTCCAGCCGGGCCCGCCGTTCCCCGGCCAGCTGGCTCAGCTCCTGGTAGCAGAATTCCATGTGGGCCACGCGGTCTCGGATCACCTGGGGGTCGCAGGGCTGATAGCCTGGGGGGGGGGGGGGGGGCTGGGATTAGTAACCGGACCAGGCCCGTTGGACCAAAAGATCCGTGAGGATGCCTCACCATCGGAATCTTCAGCGAACTTCTGGGCGTTCTTGTTGACAGAACGGACGCGGTCGGCCTGGATGGAGATGTCCGCCTCCACCAGGGTGTGTTTCTGGAGAAGGTCCTCCACCCCCAGGAGGTGTTTCCCATAGTCCTGGGACAGCAGCAACATCTACACACCAGAGATCACATGTTTACCATGAAGAACATCTAACTCTATACATAACATCAACACACCAGAGATCACATATTTATCATGAAGAACATCTAACTCCATACATAACATCTACACACCAGAACATCAGACAACCTGAAGGTTTATATGATGGTTTGGGCCATGCTAGCACTGCTACCTTTACAAAGCTGTGGGCTCTATGGCTGTAAAATCCCATCTCTACCTTCACCTAATCCATCCATCCCCACTCTCTCTCTCTCTCTCTACCTTCATCTCGTCCATCCAGTCCATGATGTGCAGCATCTCCTGGAAGACGTGCTGCAGGCCCAGCGTGAGCTCCAGCCGCTGCCTGCGCGCCCGCAGCAGCTCCAGCAGATACTCCCACAGCCGCAGCACGTTGTCCTTCCTCGCAGTGATGCGCTTGATGTCGTGGTACGACTCCGCCTCCAGCTCCCGCGCCACGGAAACCACCGCCTGAGAGCGACGGAGGGACAGACCGGTAGACAGGAGGGTAGAGAGACAAAACAGAACGTATTCAATAAGCCAGTGGAATCGGTGAAACCTCCATGTTTACTGACAGGTCGGTTTGACCGCCGACCTGCACGCGCTCCTCGTACGCGGCGATGTCCGTCTCGATGGCCTCGTGCTTCTTAGTGGCCGCCTCCACTGCCTGGAGGTCAAACCCAAAGTTATCCTAGAGGAGAAGAGGGTGGAGAGGAGAGTCAACACTAGTTGACCGAGTAGCAGTCCTCAGTATGCAGGGTGTTGTTATGGCCTGGTGCGGTCGGCAGGGAGCACCGTGTGTCCACGATGGTTAGATTCGGCAGGTCACATCGTGTTACCTGGGACACTAGTCTCTGGTTCTCACTCAGCCAGGTCTCCCTCATGGCCGCCTTGCGGTCGAAGCGTCTCGCGAGCTGCTCCAGTTTCTCCTGCCGAATCAGCTCCGTCCTCAGAGCGAGCTCACGCTCATGCTCCGCCTTCTCCAGACGCTCCCAGGCCTATCAAAACACAGCATTCGGTCACCATGGAAAAGCAACTGCAGCAGCTGTGGGGTCAGGGGTCAGGGGTCTGGAGCCAGGGGTCAGGGGTCAGAGCTCACCTTGTTGATGTCAGAGATGAGCTTCCCCTCGCGGGGGGTGTACACCTTCTGGTTGTTAGCCCTCATCCTGCTCTGGATGGTGAACAGGAGAACCTCCAGGTTCCCCTTCTCTGTGAACCTGAGACCACCACCACAACATCATGATCATCATCATCCTCTCAATCATCATCATCATCATCATCACCATCATTATAATTGAGGGGTTTATCCACGGTGTGTGTGTGTTACTCACTTGGGGGGCTTCTCTACAGTACGGTAGGAGTTGAAGGCCTGTAACTGCTGCTGGACGCCCACCAGAGAGTTGGCAAACTTGCGGTTGTTGAGGATTATTATGGTCTGTTCGATCCACTCCAGCAGGTCGGAGGACAGAGACTCATACTTATCAATCATCTTCTGGGACTCCAGAGCGTTATCCAGGACCTGGCCACCAGGGGGAAACACACACAGTTAGTAGAGATAGAGTAAAAGCCCCTTTTTTACCCTGCAAAGCTCCAGAGCATTTCCTGTATCTGCAAAGTGTGAATGGGAACAGGGAATCCGGAGGTCTGCACCTCCAATTTGACTGTTGGAGAGATAGCAACATTTCTGGATCCACTATGGATCAAAGGCTGATCTTAACTCATCTTAGGTGCTGCTCAGGTGATAACGATATCAGCACCGCCAAGCTCCTTTTTTCAAGAATGTCTGGAAACTGGACAGGGTCTGAATTAAGGGAGCTCCTCTCAGTCCACATTACCACCACCTGCTGGATGGTCCCTTGGCCATCAACATTGCTATGCCATGTGGGACAGGGAAGAAGATGGAAATGTTCCACAGCGTAGCTGCATATGTGAATAGTGGAACTCACTAGCAGTGCCTGAAAAGTTATCCCACTAATTTACCAAAACTATGTGGGGAAGAGGCTTCAGTATAGTTAGCCAGTAGAGATAGTGAGTAGAATTGCCCAGGACCCAGAAGCTCCTTTATTATATATGGTGTAGATGTAGGTCTATATGGTGTGGGTCCATGATTTATCGAACCCTAGATAGATGGTTTAACTATCTAAAAACACATGGTATACCTAACCCTAGGTCAAGTACCTTTCCGATACGCTTCCCCTCCACCTTGAGGGCCTTCATCTTGGAGAAGTAGTGGTAGTAGGTGACCACGTAGGTGATGATGGACTTCTCATCAGGGTGGTCCACACTGATGTCTGCACACACACACAGAGGAGATGTATGGGTTGTCACAAATGAGCAAAGTAGAAATGAACACGTGTCTGCTGCCACATGCTCTCACAGACTCTTAGGGTCCAGGTGACCCAAGCGTAGTCACTTTCCCTCAGGGTCCAGGAGACCCAGGTGTAGTCACTGACCCTCAGGGTCCAGGTGACCCTAGGTGACCCAGGTGTATCACTCACCCTCTGGGTCCAGGTGACCCAGGTGTAGTCACTGACCCTCAGGGTCCAGGAGACCCTAGGTGACCCAGGTGTAGTCACTGACCCTCAGGGTCCAGGTGACACAGGCACATCACTCACCCTCAGGGTCCAGCAGCTTGGTGATGCCCAGGTGTTGCTCCGCTAGGTTGAAGGCATTCTGCAGGTTGTGGTGGGCATTGGACTTCTTCAGTCTGTCAAAGTCTATCAGGTCCGGTCTGCACGCACGCACGCACGCAAACGCACACACACACACTTAGTATTTGTGGATAAGGGATAGAGTTCAGGGTCAGAGGTCAGAGTGAGGGTACCTGTGTTTGTGGATGAGGGCGTTGAAGGCCATGCCGTCTCTCCAGCTGGTGGTGAAGTTATGGATGTTGACGTTGGGATACCTGGAGACAGAAAGAAAAACTACAATTAATACTCTATCTATCAATATTTATAGTATGTAGCAGTAGTATTTAGTATGTAGTATTGTGGTAGTATTTATAGTATGTAGTATATATCTACCCTGCACTCTTCATCTGGCACCAGAGCAGCAGAGCATCTTTAGCAGATCTCTTCTCCTTGTTGTCTTCTGTCTCCACACTGATGTCCTGGATCTGAGAGAGGAACCAAGCGTCATACTCCTGGTACATACACCTGGTACACACATCTGTCACTACATCTGCTACAGACAACTGGTACACACACACACACACTCACACACACGCACACCTGATAAACACACCTGTTACACAAACACCTGGCACACACACACACCGGTCATTACACCTGGTACACACACATCTGGTATCTACACCTCATGTTGCCACACCTACCATGCAAACCCTGAACACTGCTTATGTTGCTAACCCTGAGCACTGCTAATGTTGCTAATCCTGCTAACCTGACCCAACGTCACCATGGAGACGGGTACCTGGAAGCGGAGGATGATGGTCCAGATGAGGCCCAGTGTGAGGCGGTGGTTTCCGTCCACGATGTCGTGGGATCCCATGTTCTCCAGGTGGACCCGCTGCTCCTTCAGGAACTGCAGCGCCTTGTCCACGTTCTCCAGGCAGTGGATCCGCATCCGTCCTTTCGTGGGCTTGGGCTGGTGGGGGCAACACACTGTCGTTAATACAGTCATAATGTGTGTGTGTTAGGGGTGTGTGTGTGTGTGTTGGGTGTGTGTGTTGTGTGTGTGTGTGTGTTGTGTGTTAGACAGGTAGAGGGGCTTCCAGATGAACCAACAGTACGATGTGTCTCACCAGCCGCTCCCCAGACAGCACCTCCAGCAGCTTGATGAGGGAACGCCCATCACGGAGGTCCAGGTACAGGTCAGTGATACGACACGAGACCCTCGACAGGTGAGAGTTCACCCACTTAGTGAACGTCTTCTTCTGCACCGCCTCTCGCTCATCTACACACACACACACACACAGGTTGTTAAGAACATCGATTCAGATATTAATAATATCCTGTGGTGCAGCCAGAAATCTGATTTGAAGATGAAATCGATATATATATCTAACAAGGTGTCTGGTCGATTGGATGGACGCGCACGCACAAACGCACACACGCACACGCACACACACACACACACACACACACACACACACACACACACACACACACACACACACACACAGCTCTTACAAGTGCCTTCCTGGACATGACAGGTGTGTGTGTTTTTTTTTGTGAATCCTTTAACTCTATTGTTTCTTAGAAGGATGATGTGTATGGGAGAGGTTTCCTGTCTCTGTCTGGAAACACAGACACACACACACACACACAAGAACACACACTCAAGTATACAAACATGGAAAGGAATTACGTATGAACAGAAACTTATGTCAACATCTTCCAGGAAACACTTCAGAGGGTGTGTCTGTGTTTCTCTGTGTGTGCGAGTGTACCTGTGTGTCTTTGTGTGTAAGTGTGTGTGTGTGTGTTTAAGGGTCGTGTCCCTGTCCTTCTAGTGATCTACTGTGTTTACTGCCTAGAGATTTACTCACTGTCTGGTGATCAACTCACACTGCCCAGCGATCTACGCACACTGCCCAGCGATCTACTCACACTGTCCAGTGATCTTCTCACACTACCGGTGATCTACCCACACTGCATATTAATATACTCACACTGCATAGTGATCTACTCACACTGCGCAGTGGTCTACTTACACTGCATAGAGATCTACTCAGTAGTCACTACTCAGAGTAATTTCTGATTCATGCCGGCTCATGCTGGTCATGCAGGCGACTATAAATTAGGTTTAACTGCTCCTCTCCTCCTATTCGACTTGAAGCAATAGTGAATGAGTATTACGACAAGTGATTTGGAATAGAGCCATTGTCCCTCTCACTCTCTCAGATTCGATTACCCATCCTGCTGATTCCACAGCAAGGATGTGTGTGTGTCAGGAGTTCAGTTTTTCTGATAGAGAGATTACACTACCAACTAAACACACAGTTCAGAATAGAAAGCATTGTTAGGTCATACTGCTGTACACACACACACACACACACACACACACACACACACGTACACACACTCCCACCGTACACACACTCCTGGTGTCTGACACAAGAGTGGGGAGTCAAGGTTGCAATGATAAAATAATCAGAACCGAGTTCCACAAGTATTATATCGGAAGAAGTTTCTTCTGCACACAACACTCGCAAACTTTCTCTCTGGAGTGTGAGGAAGAGGAGGATAATATGTTTATTCTATGGGAACATTAAGAGCTTCGCAGCTGAGATCAGCTTAGCAGACGTGACAACAAACAGCCTGGAAATATGAAGACAGAGGAGCCTGTGTGTGTGTGTGCGTATTCTGTTGGTTGTGCAGACATTGCAAATAGCGATTCGATGACCATCTGTCTTTTATTAGAGAGACAGAGAGAGAGAGAGACAGACAAAGAGAGAGACCAAGAGACAGAGAGAGAGACCGAGAGAGAGTTACTTTTACGAATGTTTCTGGCATTCCTCATCTCCCGCAGGACTTTCCTCTCTATGCTCCCGTTAACACAACAACCACAAAACCCAGCAACATCAACCAGTCCGAACCAGTTATAACCAGTCAAAACTAGTTACAACCTGTCCAAACTAGTCCCAACCAAGCGGCAGCCATGACCGCCTGTTAGTGAAGCCCAAGCAGAAGAGAGTAGCATGTTGCTCCTCTAGCGGCCTTTCGGTGGTTCACTGCAGAGACTAGCATGTAGCTCCTCTAGCGGCCTATAGGTGGTTCACTGTAGAGACTAGCATGTAGCTCATCTAGCGGCCTGTAGGTGGCTCACTGTAGAGACTAGCTTGTAGCTCCTCTAGCGGCCTGTAGGTGACATGTTAGCATGCACCGTTTTAGCTGCGCTCAAAGAATGTCACGCAATGGCGACACCTTAACATCACCTTCATCACGTGTGAGAACGGATAAGAGACGGACCAGTCCAGTCTACGGCCCCGACACACACACACACAACTTGCAAGTGAATCTAACTTAACTTTAGACAGCTCAGTAGTTTACTGTGTGCGTGAGTGTATTCATTAACATGTTAGTGACACTCTCACACTCTGTCACCAGCGTCATTTTAGGCATTTCCATTTTTACTGAAGAATGCAACACACACACACAGACACACACACGCACTTAACTACAACATTCACAGTCTGTGTGTGTGTGTGTGTGTGTGTGTGTGTGTGTGTGTGTGTGTGTGTGTGTGTGTGTGTGTGTGTGTGACCTCTACAGTGGTTCAGGGTTCACTCCGTCCTCCCCAGTAGAGTGTCATCACCCTTATATCCACACCATGACACCACATCCTCACCCTTATCCAGTTCGCCGGGAGCTCAGGCTGGGTTCTGACATCACACAACACGCCCCCTGGTGGCTGCTCATCTGTCAGGACTTCTGCATCAACTCAACGGTCTGGACGAACCCTATCACCTCACAGACATATCACAGTCTGGACAAACCCTATCACCTCACAGACATATCACAGTCTGGACTAACCCCATCACCTCACACACATACATCACAGTCTGGACTAACCCTTTCACCTCACAGACATATCACAGTCTGGACTAACCCCATCACCTCACAGACATATCACAGTCTGGACTAACTCCATCACCTCACAGACATATCACAGTCTGGACTAACCCTATCAGCTCATAGACATATCACAGTCTGGACTAACCCTATCACCTCACAGACATATCACAGTCTGGACTAACCCTATCACCTCACAGACATATCACAGTCTGGACTAACCCCATCACCTCACAGACATATCACAGTCTGGACTAACCCCATCAC